>CM040745.1:1912500-1925000 GCA_022829145.1 Albula goreensis | reverse complement strand
ATAATATATTGCAGCATGTTATATTTCCATAGGCAATGCTTTCAAGGCCATTATTAACCCGTTATGAAATATATCTGTAGAGAGTGTCTTTGAAAATTTTCTGTATTATAGGAAATTATTAACCCTTTATTAAATGTATGTGTAGAGAGTGTCTTTTGAATTGTTTGGTATTATAGGAAGTTAGTAACCCGTTATCAGATGTACCTGTAGAGAGTGGGGTAAGTGAAATTAGGCTGTGAGTGACACCTTCTTCTCGTCCTGCTCATCAGCGGTGGGGATTTCAGCGAACTGCTGCTCTGAGATATACTGCGGCCCACGGCCCCTCTCCGAGGTGGAGGCCCAGGCCGTCACAGACTTTGTGGGAAACAGGTCAGCGGACATTCTCTGCTTCCTGACCATACACTCCTATGGACAGCTCATCCTGGTGCCTTACGGACATCCGCAGATCGCAGCCCCCAACTATGACGAGCTGGTGAGTGAGGGAGGGAGAGAGAGATGGGCGGGGTGCCACTGACTACATGGTTAATGTGTCTGTGTCAACACAGGGTGGTGCTGAGGACTGTTATTCATATTGTAAATTTTCCTGAATTGTTTATTGTATACTTTTGCTATTTTGCAACAAAATGCTTGTGCTAAAAAGGACATTTGAGTTTGAATTTCAGAGAGAGAGAGAGAGAGAGAGAGAGAGAGAGAGAGAGAGAGAGAGAGGGATAGAGTGAGACTAGAATATGTTATTGGGGTGTCATAATGTAAGGGTGTCTTGATGTTTGTCCACCCATACTGTGCTCACATGAGCATGTGCTCATGTGTGCATATGCTACTGCGTATGTGAGCCTGTGAGTGTGTGTGATACTGAGAGAGGGTCTGTGTGCATGAGTATGGATGCATGTGTGCTCATGCTGGAATGCATATCTGCATTTTTTACTGCATATATGTGCATGTGTGCCCATGCCTGCATTGCTGTATGCTCGTGACTGATTCATGAGTATGAGTGAGTGTGAGAATGTGTGAGTGCCTCTGTGTGTGTGTGTGTGTGTGTGTGTGTTTGTGTACATGATCACATTCTCCCGTGTTCATTCCACAGATGCGGGTTGGTTTGGCAGCTGCAGAGGCCATAAAGTCAGTCCACGGGATGAACTACACTGTGGGGACGTCACCAGTTGTGCTGTGTAAGAACCATGTACATCACCTGTAACATTTACACTCTGTAACATTTACACTGTAACATTTACACCTGTAAAATTTACACACTGTAACATTAACACTGTAACATTTACACTCTGTAATATTTACACCAGTAAAATTTACACACTGTAACATTTACACTCTAACATTTACACCTGTAAAATTTACACTGTAACATTTACATCTGTAACATTAACACTGTAACATTCACACTCTGTAACATTTATACTCCGCCATTAACCAGAGCAACCTGCTGAAGTGTGTCTGATATTTCAGACAACAAACATATGGTTCTTAGTTATTAGCGTAACAAACAACACTGAAAGTCATTCTTTTTATTGTTTAATTATATTTATTATTGGGTGTGTTTGTTTTGTGTTGTATTGAGTGTTACCCTCTCTGGTTTTAGACCCGAATTCCGGCTCGTCCCGGGATTGGGCCAGGCTCTGGGGGATTCCGTTCTCCTTCACGTTTGAGCTGCGGGACGAGGGCAAACACGGGTTCAAGCTGCCTGAAGACCAGATTCAGCCCGCATGTGAGGAAGCTTATGCTGGCGCTCACTCCATCATCAGATACGTCCATGACAAAGAATTCGGAATCATCACCCCCAGTGCTGCCACGGCAACAGTGGCCCTCTGGACCACGATCCTTGCCTGCAGCCTCACTGCTGGCACCATTTTATAAACTAGGGAACTACACACTGCTAGCTACACTGAATAAAGAATGATCTGATTTCCTCATTCCCTGTAATTCCCTGGTTAATCTACGGATTACAGTATTTCATGCAACATATTTAATTCAACATATTTCATGCAATTCTTTATTTTGTTGGGGGAAACTGCCCACATTGGGCACAATTTTCTTATAAGCAAATTGTTTTGATATTTGAAAACCTTCTGATAAAATATTTCTGAAAACTTAAAACGTATAGGTTTTATTTCTTTGTTTGTGTGTATTTGTGTGTGTGTGTGTGTGTGGGGGTGCTTAAAGTGTAATAATAAAGAGGTGCTTAATCATGAAAGCCAAAAGCTCAAAACTTCACCACAGGTGCCAGAAAGTTCTGTTCCAGTGTGAACATTCTGTTCTTCCTGTATCTTCCTGCAGGGGTCAGTGTTGCTCTTCGCAGCCAGGGTTAAAGTACATTGTTTATTTCTTTCTCCTGATTTCTTTGTGCTGGAGAAGCAGCGGAGTTCAACAATGCTCCTCCAGTTTCTCACTTATTGAGGGGCTTGGCAGTCTGTAATTACACCCTTCAGCAACATAATAATAGAAGGTGGGCCTTATCTATACATCCCTTTTATTACAAAAAATTGTGCAAATGGTCAGTGTGTAACACCGATATAGAGCAGAGCTCTATTACAGCTCAGTTTGAGTTTCGCTCTAGTTCTGATCGAGGTTTGTAGGTTCCGTTTTGGTTCTGGATGTGTTGGGTTTGAACAGCAAGTTGCTGGTATTGCCGCAGCTGCAGTGCGGATCCTCTTCACGTTTTACTAAACTGCTCTGACTTGGCCATCACTGTGATGCAAGTTTGACACACCTTCACTGGCCAGAGAAAAACTCCAGGGAAAGGAGGATGTGACCCGAGCGCTATAATCTGAGTCAGTGATTCTCACTCTCAGTTCTTTGGAATCGCTGAGTTCATCAGTTAAGGCTGTTTACAAAAGTGCTATGTTAGAGTTCTATGATGATTTTCTTCTTAAATGTAATATTAACAGTGTGCAGGCTTGATTTGTCACCATTAGTTACTGTTGACATTAACCTGTCCACCGTGTACGCACATTTTTGGTTTCAGTGCTCAGGTTTCCACGCGCTTAATAAATATAACCGTGATGTGTTGTCACCTCTCAGTCCATGGCTGTATCAGTTAAAAGGGATCCTGTTTCAAATGGAATTGTTTGCCTTTTGGTGGGCAACATAAGATCATTTGTTGAGCTATAGAAGTTGAGTCTGATATGATGTGGCCTGAAGAGGATAAATCAGCGATCCATTAACTTCAGCAGAGTGTCTAATTGAGAACGGTTATCAGCCTGTTTCAATTCAGAGGCTGCTGTCATGGTCAGGAGGGAACCGGCAGGACCAGGGCTTCCGTCCAATAGTCTTTTTTGCTTAGGAAGGTTCCAAACTGAGTGAAATGACCCGGAAGTATCTAAGTGGCAGCCATGATAAGAGCGGTTTGAATTCTCTAAATGCTAAGGAAAGGTGCTTTAGTGCTTCCTTTCCTGTCTCCTTTAGCATAGGGTACACTGGACCAAAGGAAAGGAGATAACGCCATCCCACAATTCCCTGTGGCAGCAACATTTAAATGGCGACGCACCATTCAGCCATTCACGAAAACAAATGATCAACATGACCAGATCACGAGGGACGCAGATCATAGATGCATATGCTCATAATCAGGTCACAATCAGCATTTTAACCATAACACAGAATTCTGTCTTTCAAGAAAAAGGAGACGTTTTCAGCCAGATGATGTTTTTAATTCAACATGTTTGTAACAACACGGTAAGCACGCAGGGGCGAAGTATCTAAGACATGCTTTTAGTAGTCCATCTTCAGAACGTTGTAGTTTCACCACAGCAGACCCACGTCAATAACATCCGCCGTCGCATAATTGCGTAGTCTAGGGTAAGTGCAGTCGGATTCTCTTAGCACCGCGGTTTTTTCTCTTAGCACCACAGTTGTCTTTTCCTAAGTCCTTATGAATTCTCCTTCACACCTTTCCTTGACCTCATGATGGTTTCCGTTGAGGTCAGATAAAAGTGGTTATTAAAAGAGGTAGGATGTAATTTTTTTTTGGAGAATTCGACTGCAGCCCAGGAGTTTGGGAGCTGCCCATTTAGGCGATCTAGGCAGTGGCCTGTGGGATGCCAAGGTCATGTGACGACTGACCTGATGTGATGTCACCTGCTGTGACATGTGTCCGGGTAAAAGAAGGGCACTGAGAGATTATTTGTATGGCTGATAAAGTGTATTATCTCTGATAGCGCTGCGTGTACAGTGTTGCTTTATCGTTCGTGGTTGAGGTAGGATGCTATCTCTGCATGGATTTGATTGCTGGGTTAGTCTCAAAGCATGGCTGATTCAATCTTTTAATTTCATACTGGTGGAGCATTCAGAGTTTTAAAATAGGAGAGACAGCGCTGGGGAATGATGTTGTCCTGCAGTCTCCCGAAACCGACTTTTCATGGGCTGATCCTTGGGGTGGACAGTCAGCAGAGGGCCGATCATATGTGGGTAATTACCAGACAGCAGCGCTCCTCTGTGGTGAGGAAAGGTCAGCAGGGGTCAGGGGGTTGACAGAATTAATAACGTCACTGTTAAAAGCAGCCAGGATGGCCGGAGTAACCTGCTCAGTTCTCTTTGGCGAAACAAGATTGAATGTTTTTCTTCATCCCAAGAAACACATTGATGAACTCTGATATCGAGCTTTTGAGTGATTATTGAGTGATTGTAGGGATTATCAGGCCTGGAAATATCCACAAAAAGAAAAGAAAGAGAATGAGAAATATTGAAAGGTTTTTATTCTCTGATGTGTTCCGTTCCTGACGCTAAGCAGGACTAATCTGTATTTCCACAGCCTAACAGCTTATTTTCCCAGCTCTGTTTGGACACTGAGAACGTGGTAATTGTGTCCTGATCCAGCTTCCCCCTGCCAGATAAGATTTACAGTCACCCTCAGCAGGATGGGAACACATGCAGTTTATACAGTCCAGGCGTTGCCGTGGCATCCAGTGAAGGGCCCGTTTTCCATTACGGACATGAGCGACTCTGCTCTGCTTCAGCCTCCTCTGTTAACAATAGGGTCTCACAGCACTGCCGGGGGATTGTGCTGGAAACTGAATCAGGCTAAGATGATGATAAGTCACCATAAACACACACACACACACACACACTAACACTCACGCATGCATGCACGCACACACACACAAACACACTCACATACACACTCACTCACACTCACATGCATGCACACACACACACGCACACACACTCACGCATGCATGCACGCACGCACACACAAACACACTCACATACACACACACTCACAGTAATGCAAACACACATGCATGCATACTCACAAATGCAGACACATGCATGCATACTCACAAATGCATACACACATGCATGCATACTCACAAAAGCAGACACACATGCATGCATACTCACAAATGCAGACACAGATGCACATATGCATGCACACACTCATTCTAGTACAGAAACGTTTTCATGGGCACACACACACACACTCACACACGGACCTATGTCTGATTGCATTAAAAATCTGAGTTCTCAACAAAATAACACTACAGTACAGTAATTATACAGCTTCCATCATTGTCCTGTTATATCTTTAACAGGGTGGTAATTAAGCAGGATATAATTGCCGACAGCGCTGGACTCCCCGTGTGTTTCTCCGACCCTGTCAAATGCCACAGTGAGCAGAGATTAACATAAAGAAGAACCATTTCACTCAGGTGCGCACAGTCGATCCGTGCCGGGAGCAGGTTGCTATCCTGCTGCGGCTAACAGCATGACATATAAAGCCAGCCTGTGAGACCCTAAATGAGCTAACCAGCGCTAACAGCTCCATGCCTGGCGGGTGCACTGTGCAAGGAAATGAGGACACACAGTCTGTGCTTGTCCTGTTACTTACACTAAGTAAAACTATGATCAGTGTTACTACTTCAGCATACTGCTTATACACTTCATTGCTACTCCACTCTAATCATTGCTACAAGCAGAAAACTCAGCAGCTGTGTTACTGGTGGAGGTTACTGATGAATTATTTGTGAAATGGAGAGGACAATGAATGAATCATTCTGCATTTGCTGTCTCGGGGCTTTGCAGCATCTCTGGACGTAAACACACAGGGGCAGTGTGTGGACATTTCAATTATGACAGTGGTGGTTTGAGAACGCACACACGTCAAACAATTGTTCAGTAATGTAGAGAGTGAGGAGGGCGTGAGCGTCAACATCACCACTAGAGGGCGCTGTTGTCTTTACTAGAGCTGGTAAATCAAATCGCCCATGTCTGTCCATATTACCCGGTCCTCTGCTTGACTAACGTCCCAAACCAGGCTCGGTCACAGGCCACACTGACAGGGGGCTATGAGATATTTCAGTGAGGGAGAAAAGGGGTCCCTTCCCTTTAAGGGTGAGTAACATTGTGCTTTTCATTGATCAGATTCCTCATTTGACTTTGTCACATTATTCATTAAACCCTATTGATCCTCAGGGCTATAATCTTTCAATGTTTACTTAATATTACATTACTGCTGACATTAATTATTATCCAACAAAAACAGATAAAAACAGCATATGGTATTCACTTTCAGGTGTTCTTATTTGCTTGCCTACTTCAGCTTTGGACTTAATAGAAATTAATTATGGTTTAAAATGTCCCTGGTTAGTTCCAGCATAGAGCTGGGTGCGGACTAATATGAAGGCATTGAAACATCTTCAGAACAGGTCTGAAATGAATACAGTGATTAGAGAGACAGACCAATGCAAGAGTGTTTATTTTAAGGCTTGACCGATCCATTCTAGCAGAATACTTATACCCAGCGGAGATGATTGGATTGGTAATGGGAAATTATATTGTGAGTTGGTCCAAATCATGTCTGACCCCTAATTGTGTGCATTTCCACTGGTCTGTTTAAGGGTGGAAATTTCCTTGGGGGGGTTTAGGTCACCCTAGTCTTGTACCGAGCCTGGTACGAACTAAGCCCATATGAAATGGAACCACACAAAATCTGTGCCCTGCTCGCATAGAAAGTCTGTTTTATCACTTTATTCATCTGCTCTCCAGTCCAGCTCTTCATCCAGCTCCTGGCGTAAATCCAACTACTCGGCTGTGAAATTGATTAAACAAAAATTGCGGGTGTGGACGACAACCCTGGCTTTGTCAAGAAAATATTTCCTCGTATTTAGAGTGTAACTTTTTTATTTTGGTCCACAGTTTAATATGCGCGTGGCATACGGTCTGTATGCTGAAATCAGTAATGCCGCGTGTATGAGCCTCACAGCCCATTCCTACAGCATGAATCAGCGAGCTCAATCTGCTGCATTAAGTCCTCCCTCAGCAAGGGTATCAGTGTAAAGTATCCCATCATGCAATCTGAATGTAAAGCTCTCATGGGCCACATGCATGAGAAAAACAGAGCTCGCTCACTGAGGACCTGAGGCTCAGCATCAGGCAAAGGGCGGTCTCAGTGCCGTTCCCCCTGCAGCTGCACCTCCATCCCCCCTAAGCTGAGTGTCCTGCCCCTGAGCCACCGCGCTGCGCTTCACTGGGGGGTTCTGCAGGACAAAAACCTCCCGCAACTTGGGGGAGGGGGGGACTCTGTGCTTCCTCAACCAGCATGTATGTGAAATCTGATTTAAGCTGTTCGTACTCCAATCCCCTGCATTTTGCCCCCTCTGCGCCTGCAGGTTTGTCCTTCAGGAAAGATTAGGAGCTGCAGAAAGAAGACCACACTCTTTTAGACCACAGCCCCTGATAAAGCCACATGCCAGGATCAGCTGCATAGCGGAAGTGTGCGCTTACGATAGCGGTGGGTGTGTGTGTGTGTGAGTGTGCGTGTGTGTGTGTGTGTATGTGGGGGGGTGTAGTGGTGTGTGAGTGTGTGTGTGTGTGTGTGTGTGTGTGTGTGCATGGGTGTGTGCGTGTGTGTGAGTGTGCGTGTGTGTGTGTGTGTGTGTGTGTGTTGGGGGTGTGCATGTGGGGGTGCATTGAGTGTGTGTGTCTGCATGGGTGGGATGGAGTTTAGGATGGATAGTGTGTTTTTTAGAAGATGTAGTGACGGTAGTGTGTGTGTGTGTGTGTGTGTGGGGGTGTAGGATATTGATGGTGTGTGTTTTTAGAAGATGGTAGTGTGTGAGGGGTAGGATATTGATGGTGTGTTTTTTTAGAAGATGGTAGTGTGTGTGTTGTGTGTGTGGGGTGTGCATGGGTGAGTGTGTGTGTCTGCACGGTATAGGATATTGATGGTGTGTTTTTTTAGAAGATGGTTGTGTGTGTGTTGTGTGGGTAGGTGTGTACAGGATTGAGATACTGTGTGTGATGTGGAAAACAGATTAGATCCATTGTTTCTTAATCTTTTGTTCCCTTTTGCGCGCGTGTGAGAGAGTAAATAACCCACATTATCCTGCCTTCTGAAGCTGGGTAGTTATTAACTTGTTTGCAGGAATCTGTTCAGTGCTGTTGTGTGTGTCTGTGTTTCTCTAACACTTATTCCTCTATCTGTCTCCTCAGAAAAAAGAAAAAGAAAAGAAAAAACAAAAAAGATCAAGAGCGCTTAATCCGCAACCGTCACACCTGAAATACCCATGAATCACCTGTGAAAACGCTGCGTTCACACCCCACAGTGTCACACAGTGTCAGAATTCCCAGACCTGGGAACTGAAGGAATGCTCTTCTGGTCTGCTGTGAGGGTTTCCATGGCTGCTGTAATTCATGTTGCAAAGTAAAATGGTGGACGTAAGAACACATAATGAAAACAACAAGCCATTCAGAGCATCCAGACTCACCATTTACCTGCAGTCCAGAGCAGTGGTTCTGAACCCTCCTGACCGATGACACCTAAAAAAAGATCTTGTGTCCACCCCCCCTCCAGAATTGCTGCTAGTTCCATAAAGATGAACAAACTAGTGAAAATTGCTGTATAAGTAATGGCTGTGATACAAATAGGGATGTTTCTTCATTAAAAGCTGGGCTTGGTTTTGTTCGTTTGCACATTAAGACCATCGACTGGTGACCCCTCCCAAAATGATCTCCTACCCCTCCAAGGGGTCCTGACCCTCAGGATGAAAACTACTGGTCAAGAGAGCGTCCAGCACTGCGTCAAGCCTGGACGCGAAAGCTCTGCAGTCCTCTGCCTCTCCTACATGACCCTGCAGGCTGCTGCAAACACTGACATCTCCCAGTGTAAAATTATGCTTTCTGATATCCATCCATGATTTCCATCAATGTTTTGCTAATATCACTCAACCTGAAAGATCGTCTGAAGTTTGCCCACATAAATCCATGTATAACATGAAAGGAAGCAACAATTAAATTCTCATTTAGTCTCTTTCCATTAGGCTTGACTATCTTAAGTGTCTGAAATCTTTCACAAAGTTTTAAGGTTCATACCAGGATCCACTTTAGTTGCCCCTGTTTTTACTTTTTTTAAGAGTCTCAGTATATGGTAGGGTAGCAGAAACTGTGTGTGGTAGTGCTGCAGTACGCCACTGCGTCACATGTTAAAATAACACCCCTTATTCTTTTATTGTTTTTCTTGTTAAATTACATCTTTTGGTTGTCTCTGGGTTCGAGACCCAGGTTATGATATGACTGTGGTCCAAGGCACTCTTCATAAATAAATATCAACAGAATTTATTACATTGGCTTTTTCGATGAACAAATATTAAAAATTCAGACTTCTACTCCCTAGTGAATGTTGCGGCAGAAATGCAACAGAGTTTTTTATCTTTGTTAAGTAAACAAGCTCAGACGATTAATTCTTTTTTTTTTTCAAAAATGTTTTGCAAACAGAACCTTCAGAACTGTTTGTTCTCTCTTCTCCCAAAGTTTCCTCTCTATCCTCAAAGACTCAATCATTATTTTCTATACATTTGACAATGCCTGCAGAACACAGGACTTATTATTTTAACCATAGTTTTAATTTTTGTACTGCAGTAATTAAGCAGCTTAGGGTTGTTTGGTGTTTCTGCCTCACCTGTTCTTTCCTTTCTTATTGATGAAATCAAAACTGTGTTCAAATATGAAGCCTTTACAAAAACCTATAAAGTAAATTCTTTACTTATTTTGGGTTTCCAATACTGCACAGAGGTTTCCGCTGCGGTGTTATGAGTACTGTAAGTCAGTTTCAGTGTGGAAATCGAATCACTCGTTCATCGGTCAGTAAGAAAAGCAATAAAAACCCATCTCTGCTCTCAGCACAAAGACAGCCCCTCCCGTTCTCATGGCTAAGAGGAAGACTCATTGTGTTTCTTTTGTCTGCTTTCCTTCTTCAGCAGGGAAAGGTGAAGATCTGATTCTAATTAGGTTTTTCCAGCATCTGTGACAATGCAAGCCTGTGAGGAGGAGTAGAAGGGGTGAAGAGGAGGGCATGGGGAGACTGATGGGAAGTCTGAGGAGTGTGTGGTGCTGGAGGAGCAGAAGGAGGTGTAGAGGAGGCGCATGGGAAGTCTGAGGAGGAGTGTGTGGTGCTGGAGGAGGCCCAGGATCTGGAGCTGCTTATATCGATCAATATCACTCTATATTAGTCATAACACGGCTTAAATAAGTGAGTTAAAAACTCATTTCTGATTGGTCAAATGGATGATTGTCCTGAACACCTATTGGAGAAGTGGTATAATGCCCCAGCTATCAATAGCTCCAAGTAATGCTGCCTTATCGCAGTTTTAAATGAAGTCATTAAAGCACAACCTTGTTCAACATCCTTATTCTGTTTATAACTGTACATAAAGTCCAGAATGTAAGAAGGTAACAAATAAGTTAACAAAATAGTGCTGCAATGCCTTTGTTTAATTGTATTATGGTGATACATTATCTCTCATGCCTGTAGCCTTGGAGTCAGTGAGGCTTAATCCTTACCTTAATGGCACTTATCGATCTTTATCAATATCAGCCCATGATAGTCAATATAAATCAATTCCAATCCTTATCAAATAATATAAATCAGTCAGAATGACTAAGAGAGACACAGTTCCAGACAGCGTACTCTACCCTCATATTATAGTACCAGCAATTATGCGGAGAAAAATACTGAATTAAATGCAGCATGAAAGAATGATGCTCGTTACGGCAGCGATCTGTCTCCTTGGCAGTTTTAACATGACAGCAGCGCCAAACGAACCATTAACATGCAAATAGAAAAAAAGCAACAAAGTGTAACATAAAGTAAAAAATCATAAATCTTGCACTAAATCAATATTTTTGTCTGAAGTGTTTTGCCTCTAAATGAGGCAGTTTATTTGATTTATTTCCATTTTATTCAGGAGGCGACAAAAAGCCCTCCTCCCCCAGGAGATTCACCCCTCCTCTCCGTCGCTCTCCCTTTCTCCCTTTCTCTCCCTCTCTCTCCCTCTCTTTCTCATCACCGCTTGTCTGAAAAATGACACTAAAAATCTGCAGACTTCATAGATTAAGCGTCTGACATTTTTAACGTCGTGCATCATCTGTACAAACGGTCTTTATTTATGCATGAGTAGGTACTGCTGGAAAATTTATGGTGATGAGCAGAAAGAGCTTTGTATGAGTCACTTGCCTTTATTAGTCCGAACGCGGTCCGAACCCCTCCTAATGACGGCGAAGGGCGTTGACAGTCTTGTTCTTGACATGATCCATCGTTTTGGGGGACAAATGACGAATACCTCAGTTTTACTCCCACCCAACCCCCACCTGCCTGCTGGAGAAAAAAAGTGAAATGTCTGGTGTTAAGATAACATCTCATTAGACAATTTTAATTTAGCTCAGCTCATTAATTAAAATCTGAGACTGTGAACAAAGAAACATCTAATTAAATGTGAGCTGTTCCACGCAGGATGAGTGCGACACACCTGGAGCATGATAATTACAGATTAAAATTAAAATGGAAAGATAAAAATGGGAACAAATCAACGGCACAAGGTAACAGAGAGAACACCTCCCTCTGTCTGAGAAGTTGATGTAGACTACCTGTTTCAATTACAGCAAAGCACACCCAAGTGGGATTCCGGGATCTTCCACCCCACACCGTGTTAACAGAGAGATGGCAAGCTTTGCACCCCTCTAATTGACTGTTCTGTAGGAATCTGGAATCTCTCAGACCTCAGATTCTCAAACCAGAAAAATCAGTGTTTGCATACAATTTTACAGTCAAAGCCCAAGTGCTACAGACCACTTTTCATGACTCAAGACTAAAGTCTTATAAAATAGGATTTTGTAAGGGTTCTTTGTTTGTTCTGCCGTGGGAACTCACTGAAGTGGTTTCTTTGATAAGGATATTTTTAAGGGTTCTCTGTAATAACCCCTTAAAGAAATATATATAAATAAATATATATTCAAATATATCAGTTTCTAAGAAGAACCTCTATGGGTTTCCCCAAAAGGACAAATGGAGAACCTTTAAAGGTGCTAGAAAGAGCCTTTTCTTCTAAGAGTATAAAACTGATGCCACAGAATATGCTGTAGCAAATTACTAACAGGAGAGTCATTTCCTTCTTTGCTCTGGGCTATAACCACATATTTTTGCTTGGGAGCAAGGTAACATGTTTTGGATGCTTGAAGGGCCTATATGACTTTTGCTGAAGGTCATCGGTTTGAGC
>CM040745.1:1887500-1905000 GCA_022829145.1 Albula goreensis | reverse complement strand
GGTCGGGTTCTGATTAGGGATGCACCGATGTATCTGTACATCGGTATTGGCCAATATTAGTCTTGTTGACTGCCATCGGCCATCGGTAAATATTATGATGTTCACCGATGGCAGTGGCCGATGTTTACCTGCGTCGTATCAATTTAGCGCTGGCTAAATGTGAAAGAAGATTACATTAAAACTTGTTTCATAAATCTGTATGATTCAATTTGTGTTAATTGGAAGATAGTGTGATGAAGGGCTCAAAGACTTTAAAGCTGTTATTTTTTAGAATGATGATTTCTTTGTTTTCCTAACTCAAACGGGGGCATACATTTAATTTAATTTATTAAATTATTTTTAAACACCAGTATCGGTATCGACCCAGAATCTCACAATCGGTGCATCCGTCGTTCTGATTTGTGAAGGGGAAAATCAATCGTAAATGAGAAGCGCCTTCGAAGAATTTTAGATTAGCATAAATCGACGCCCCTTAAATACCATATAAGGAGCTTGGAACCCCTTTGTTGCCAATGTAAGGAGATGGCAGCGGAAACGTAAGTTTTGTTAACCTAAATAGAATCCAGAGAAAAAAAATACTTTTCTCAGTAGTGTAAGTAGAAGAGTGTCAGGGCCGGAGAAGACCAAAGCCTGGCAAGAAACTAACTGTTGCAGTAAATTCGGTGTCAAAAGTTCCGCATACACTGCAACAGATTAAAAGAAAATGGTTCGAAATGAAACTGGAGGCGAATTATTGGAGTGACGTCTTTGGCTGGAATTACCGTGGAGGGTGACAGCGATCTGTTTTCCCTCGTCTTGGATCAATCACCCTGCAACTCTGAAGGTAAGTTTTTGTATACTAGCCTTATCGCTGCCGGCAGCTGCACCCGGGCCTGCGAGGAGGGGCATGGCTGGCCAAAGTGCTAAAGACACATGCAACACATCGTTGGGATTGTCACGTTTTTCCAAAATCAACTCGAAACAAATCCCGAGTAAAATAGTTCGTTCAAATCATAACTATTACGTATTTAGGATCCTCCATATTAGTGTGCCCTCCCTTGCCTTTCCCTCCACCCTGCAGTCCCTTTCCTTTTCAAACACAAACTCTAACGGCATTTTACCTTGTATAAAAAATAACGACAACAATTGTAATATTTAGATTTATTTTTCAAAGACAGGAGAAAAATAGAACGCAAATTCCTACACAGTTAATGGCCCAATCCGCTGGCTAAATTTGTCAAATAATATTAGAATGTATGTTTATAAATAAGAACGTAAATGTATTATGACAGTGCTGTTTCTGTGGTGTTTCGGAGACGTGTTGACTACTTAAGTTTTTCTTATATCGAATAGAGCGAGGTCAGGGTTCCATGAAGACCTTAGCAATGGTTTCTGCTCCTTATAGTATATAGCAAACGTCGTTCACGTGTTGTATGGAATTCATGTAAAAGTCCAAATAAGAATTAATTTGATTGATCAGGATTATACAAATGAAGCATCTCCTGTTTTAACGTTAAATCCAATAGTGATTTTATATAACAATTCGAGTTATTATAATATTACTATATGACTGTCAAATAATTTGCTACTCATTCTTAATTCAATAAAAGATGAGTGAATAGAAAAATGAAATCTTTACAGCCGTGTTTTACGATTTACACACAATATAAACAGTTTAGAGCACTCGTGAAATTTCTTCGGGTCCTACTAACAAACTGATAAACAAAAACTTTGATAAATCCCACATTTTTTGCATAAATGCATTAACGAACGATTTACGATAAAATTCGTTCGGCTTATGTCAGATAAATGAGGCCCACTGAGTTTAATCAGTGTTTATGTATCATGAAGAGCACAACTTTTTGTTTTGTTGAGATAAGTTAGTGATTGGTTGACAGTGAGTGGGGTTCCCCAGACGGATATGTGGGGTTCTCTCAGGCAGATTCAGACTCTGACCTCACTGAGAGATTAGGAATGATGGCCCAATGGGCTGAGAGCACATACTCAACCACTGCAGTTACCAAGCAACAGACAGACAGGAAATCGCAGAACTGTGATTGGACAGTCTCTCCCTGGAATGAAATATGGAACAACGACTCAAATGAATAAAGGACTTTGGGCACAATTTACAGACAGAAGAGACCTACAAACCCTCTAGTGTGGTCAAATTAGGTTAGCAATGCCAACTTGGAACCATGAAGCAAGTTGCAAATACATACAGCAAATGTAACAAATTTCCAGATGCCCAGAGCTAACACTACATACAAATAAAACCCATAAACCAGATATTGTGATGTGTTATTTGAACACATTTTATCACTGTTCCAGGGACACGTTTAACTTTCAGAACTGAAGCAGTTGAGACTACTGGAATTAACCTCTAGGGCTCCATGGTATCACAGGTGTGTGTACAGACTTCCATTTAGCCTCCTTTGTTGTGACTCACCATTGGTTCATTAGGAGAGAACATGCCCAAAGTCGGGTGGTGTGATGTCACAAAGGAGACATATCCATCAACCATGAACCAAGTGAGATTATTCTAGAACAGACTGTAGATTCCAGCTGTATGTTTATCACTCCACTGTGAACTGTCAAAATTGATTTCCTCTACACACACGCCATCACACTCTTGTCACATGAATATTTACTGCTCTGAGTGCATGCCTTCATCCTGGGTTTGATTCTACAGGTCCTCTGAATTGCTGTCAGGTGATGAAAGCGTTTTATTGGGAAATCCCTTTAGCCTCAGATCCATCATCAGCTCTTCACAGTGCACCTCTCTTCTTCAGCGTCTCTCACCCCAGTCTGGACTCCGGATGGTCAGTCTCTAACAGAGTCTGGAATACATGCTCTGGGTTTTATGCAGTAGGCTTCCTGCAAACCTTTTGTTGCCCTCAGATTTCTGAAGGTGGATTTGATTGGCCGGTGCCAATGAAAAGAATAGCCACCTGGCTCTGAATGGCTGCACCAAATCTGAGTTCCACCTACATAAGATAGTGATTGGTCAGAAGTGTGGCCACTGTCACCCAGGCCCATTGTTTGAGTTGCCAGAACACAATCGTAATCACCCATTGTTCCAGTCTGAGATTTACCAGAATACCCATAAGAATGCAGTATCAGCTATTGACAGTTATGTCCTCATTGGTCCTTTAAAATTCAGAGAACCAATAAGAATGCACAATGTAACGGGTAAAGTGTCTGTGATTGTGGAGAGAAGCTGTTTTCTTTCTCTCTCACATCAAAGAAAAGAACGGATTGCCCTTATTTTCCTCTGTAAGAATGTTCCTTTTTGCAAATTAAATCCAATAAGAGAGGAGGTTCCTGGCCAGGGGTCGTTAGCGATTTTATTTCATATCTCCTCCAGTCTTAACGCCACCTCGATGGCACATATAAAAGCCATGAGCCGAAATTACCCATAACCCCCTGGGCCCTGGGGGGCTGTACTCTGGTGGAAAACAACAGGCCCCAGATTAATCTCTGTCATTAATAATTCAATCGAGGCCTTTTTGTTTAATAAACAGTGTGTCAGTGATTTATTGGAGGGGGACTGTAATGTGATTGCCAGTGGAATGGGGCGGATATGCAGATGGCATTCTGTGAGGATAAACAGGAATATTACTGCTGGTTAGCACAGCGGGGGTGGGGGGTGGGGGGGATCAAAGACACAAACAGCAGACCAGGGGGTGGCAGAGGGGTGGGGGGGAGGTTCGATTTCTCCAAAATGACATAATCAGCCCGGATTGATGACTGTTCGCAGCCCCATCTCGAGCTCAAGCAGCGCCGGGCCCTGCCGGAATGCTCCATGGACTCTCGCTGTTTTCCCGTGTTTGTTGCGCCTTCATGAGAATGTTTTTGCAGCCGCAATGTTTGCACATGCACATGTACACCCATACACACACACAGACACATAGATGCACACACATACAGTATACACACACCCATACTCACACACAGACACATAGATGCACACACATACAGTATACACACACCCATACTCACACACAGACACATAGATGCACACACATACAGTATACACACACCCATACTCACACACAGACACATAGATGCACACACATACAGTATACACACACCCATACTCACACACAGACACATAGATGCACACACATACAGTATACACACACCCATACTCACACACATACAGTATACACACACCCATACACACACACAGACACATAGATGCACACACATACAGTATACACACACCCATACTCACACACAGACACATAGATGCACACACATACAGTATACACACACCCATACTCACACACATACAGTATACACACACCCATACTCACACACATACAGTATACACACACCCATACACACACACAGACACATAGATGCACACACGTACAGTATACACACACCCATACACACACACAGACACATAGATGCACACACATACAGTATACACACACCCATACACACACACAGACACACAGATGCACACACATACAGTATACACACACCCATACTCACCCACAGACACATAGATGCACACACATACAGTATACACACACCCATACTCACACACAGACACATAGATGCACACACATACAGTATACACACACCCATACTCACCCACAGACACATAGATGCACACACATACAGTATACACACACCCATACTCACACACAGACACATGGATGCACACACATACAGTATACACACACCCATACTCACACACAGACACATGGATGCACACACATACAGTATACACACACCCATACTCACACACAGACACATAGATGCACACACATACAGTATACACACACCCATACTCACACACATACAGTATACACACACCCATACACACACACAGACACATAGATGCACACACATACAGTATACACACACCCATACTCACACACAGACATAGATGCACACACATACAGTATACACACACCCATACTCACCCACAGACACATAGATGCACACACATACAGTATACACACACCCATACTCACACACATACAGTATACACACACCCATACTCACACACAGACACATAGATGCACACACATACAGTATACACACACCCATACACACACACAGACACACAGATGCACACACATACAGTATACACACACCCATACTCACACACATACAGTATACACACACCCATACTCACCCACAGACACATAGATGCACACACATACAGTATACACACACCCATACTCACACACATACAGTATACACACACCCATACTCACACACATACAGTATACACACACCCATACACACACACAGACACATAGATGCACACACATACAGTATACACACACCCATACTCACCCACAGACACATAGATGCACACACATACAGTATACACACACCCATACTCACACACATACAGTATACACACACCCATACTCACACACATACAGTATACACACACCCATACACACACACAGACACATAGATGCACACACATACAGTATACACACACCCATACTCACACACATACAGTATACACACACCCATACTCACACACATACAGTATACACACACCCATACACACACACAGACACATAGATGCACACACATACAGTATACACACACCCATACTCACACACACATACAGTATACACACACCCATACACACACACAGACACATAGATGCACACACATACAGTATACACACACCCATACTCACACACATACAGTATACACACACCCATACACACACACAGACACATAGATGCACACACATACAGTATACACACACACCCATACTCACACACAGACACATAGATGCACACACATACAGTATACACACACCCATACACACACACAGACACATAGATGCACACACATACAGTATACACACACCCATACACACACACAGATGCACACACATACAGTATACACACACCCATACTCACCCACAGACACATAGATGCACACACATACAGTATACACACACCCATACTCACACACATACAGTATACACACACCCATACTCACACACATACAGTATACACACACCCATACTCACACACAGACACATAGATGCACACACATACAGTATACACACACCCATACTCACACACAGACACATAGATGCACACACATACAGTATACACACACCCATACTCACACACATACAGTATACACACACCCATACTCACACACAGACACATAGATGCACACACATACAGTATACACACACCCATACTCACCCACAGACACATAGATGCACACACATACAGTATACACACACCCATACTCACACACAGACACATGGATGCACACACATACAGTATACACACACCCATACTCACACACATACAGTATACACACACCCATACACACACACATACAGTATACACACACCCATACACACACACAGACACACAGATGCACACACATACAGTATACACACACCCATACACACACACAGACACATAGATGCACACACATACAGTATACACACACCCATACACACACACAGACACACAGATGCACACACATACAGTATACACACACCCATACACACACACAGACACATAGATGCACACACATACAGTATACACACACCCATACACACACACATACAGTATACACACACCCATACACACACACAGACACACAGATGCACACACATACAGTATACACACACCCATACACACACAGACACATAGATGCACACACATACAGTATACACACACCCATACACACACACAGACACACAGATGCACACACATACAGTATACACACACCCATACACACACACAGACACACAGATGCACACACATACAGTATACACACACCCATACACACACACAGACACATAGATGCACACACATACAGTATACACACACCCATACTCACACACAGACACATAGATGCACACACATACAGTATACACACACCCATACTCACACACATACAGTATACACACACCCATACTCACCCACAGACACATAGATGCACACACATACAGTATACACACACCCATACTCACACACAGACACATAGATGCACACACATACAGTATACACACACCCATACTCACACACATACAGTATACACACACCCATACTCACACACATACAGTATACACACACCCATACTCACACACAGACACATAGATGCACACACATACAGTATACACACACCCATACACACACACAGACACATAGATGCACACACACATACAGTATACACACACCCATACTCACACACATACAGTATACACACACCCATACACACACACAGACACATAGATGCACACACATACAGTATACACACACCCATACTCACACACAGACACATAGATGCACACACATCTATGCGGCCGTTTACCCGCTCTCCCATCCGCCCACTCACAAACACACTACAAACCTTTATCTCCTTCATTAAGAATCTTAAGTAAAAACAGCTTTCACAGGGGAACCAGCCACATGAAATGAAAACATCGTTAAATATTTTTTCAGGGGGTGTAGAAGGGTTTCAGCTTTTCCTCATCTGAAAATGCACAAGCAAATAGTTCCAGTCTGTCCGCTGTGTGCATTTCTCTGCCTTTCATCACAGTTATGGGTAACTGAGTATATAAATCACAGCAAATCCTGACATGTGACACACGTCAGGAGTGTCTGATTTACCCACAATTCCACATCGGCTCTGACCAAGCATTCCAAGGGAGTCTTTACCCAGAATTCCACGGGAGTCTTTAGGGAGTCTTTATCCGGAGTCGTGAAGGGTGAAGATGCTGTTTGTCAGATCGCTCATTAAGCGCTGAAATACAGCATGCCCCCCAGAGACGCAGACAGATGTTTAATTAATGCAAGTGCGCCATTAAAGGGACAGATCACTTTGAGAGAGCGTGACAGGAGCTCACATTGTAACACACTCTGCCACTTAGAAAAAAAACCTGTGCTGAAACTCAAAAGGCCGTGATTGGATGCCCCACTGCCCAAAAATTACCCAATCAGGAGCCCCACAGTCCATAATCATCCAATCAGCTGCAGAGGAATCAGAGGTTATTCAGGCTGTGTTAGTGAGGGGATGTGGCGATGGGGTGAGGGACACTGAGGTGGGGGGGATCAGGGCTCCGTCAGACCTGCTGAATACCTTTTCCCCATAGGCTGTGTGCTAGTGCAGGGCAGGGAGGAGCTGGGGCTATAGACATCCACAGACTGACAGATAAAAGACCTGCAACAGACACTGCTATCCCCCAACAACTCTCAGCGTGTGAGTGTGAGAACATGCTGCGATGAGATACAGGGATCGACTGTATACATGATGTTTTTATGACTAATATCTATCTATCTATCTAATATGTAAGATACCGATGAGACAACGTTAACATGGAGCAGATAGAAAGGTGTAGGTGTAGGTGGTGAGGTGTGTTGTGGCGCAGGAGTAGGTCTGGGAGTGGAGCTGGATGGGGGTGTAGGTGCGGTTGGGTGTGGTTTGGGGTGAGTGTAGGTGAGATTGGGTGTAGGAGTGGTTTGTGTGGGTGTGCAGATGTATTTTTGGGTATAGGTAAGTGCATGGTAATGGTTTATAGTGGGTGGGTATAGATGTGGTTATGTGGGTGTGAGTGAGATTGAGTGTGGCTGTAGCTGCCGTTTACTGTGGGTGTTGCTGTGTGTCGCTGTGTGAGGTGGGTAGCTGTTGGTTGTGGCTGTGTTAAGGTAGGTGTACCTGTAGGTGCGATTGGGTCTGGGTGTGCAGCTGTGTTTGCACCCATGGCTCATGTTTGGGTCGGTGAGGCCAGGTGAGGTTAGGTGAGGATAACGTTGAGTGGGTGTAGTTTCTAATGGATGGGTATGCGTGTGAATTTCCAATCCATATTCCATTAAGGACTTCACATGAACAAACAGCCAGGAACAGGACCTATCTGAATGAACTACCTATAACTGTAAAAGCTAATTAGCAAATGTAATTATCCCCTTTAGTCTCCCAAGAATAACCATGCACTGAACAGTACATCTGTAATTAAGAACGCGTCGTATTTCACTGCCCTCTCTTGGCATGGCCATCTTGCTCTCCTTGTAGTGACAGTTAAGCAGAACACAGAGAGGTGGAATGGTGGATTAATTAAGGTGAGTGCATGGGTGGGGGGGGAGGGGGTAGGGTTGGGTTGGGGTGCGGTATCTCCTCTAATAGGCCGAGGTGAACCCCTCTCTCTGTCCTGCTGCCAGGGTGAGCTGATTAAAACAGCATTCATTAGGCTGGAGCGAGGCCCCCCTCGGAGGCCAGGTCCCAGGTCTGAGCCGTGGAGCCGTCACTCACAGGCGTGTGGGTTTAGAGTGACCCGGCACAGCGCCATCGGTTCAGCATGGCTCACAAAGAGCTGGCCCTCTAACAGAGGTGCTGATGAGGGAGCTGGCCTCCTCACAGCCCATTACAACATTAAACAATCCTGCCCCAGAGCGCAGAATAATGCAGCGCAACCCTGCCCAAGAGCGCAGAATAACGCAGCACAACCCCGCCCAAGAGCGTAGAATAACGCAGCACAACCCCGCCCAAGAGCACAGAATAACACAGCACAACCCTGCCCCAGAGCGCAGAATAACGCAGCACAACCCCGCCCAAGAGCGTAGAATAACACAGCACAACCCTGCCCAAGAGCGTAGAATAACACAGCACAACCCTGCCCCAGAGCACAGAATAACGCAGCACAACCCTGCCCAAGAGCGTAGAATAACGCAGCACAACCCTGCCCCAGAGCGCAGAATAACGCAGCACAACCCAGCCCAAGAGCGCACAATAACGCAGCACAACCCTGCCCAAGAGCGTAGAATAACACAGCACAACCCTGCCCCAGAGCACAGAATAACGCAGCACAGCCCTGCCCAAGAGCGTAGAATAACGCAGCACAACCCTGCCCCAGAGCGCACAATAACACAGCACAACCCCGCCCAAGAGCGCAGAATAACGCAGCACAACCCTGCCCCAGAGCGAAGAATAACGCAGCACAACCCTGCCCCAGAGCACAGAATAACGCAGCACAACCCCTGCCCAAGAGCCCAAGAGCACAGAATAACACAGCAACCCTGCCCAAGAGCGTAGAATAAGCACAAACCCTGCCCCAGAGCGTAGAATAACACAGCACAACCCTGCCCCAGAGCGCAGAATAACGCAGCACAACCCTGCCCAAGAGCTGGCCCTGCCCAAGGCCCAGAGCCCTGCCCAAGAGAATAACGCAGCACAACCCTGCCCCCAGGCGCAGAATAACGCAGCACAACCCAGAGCGCAGAATAACGCAGCACAGCCCTGCCCAAGAGCGCAGAATAACGCAGCACAACCCTGCCCAAGAGCGTAGAATAACACAGCACAACCCTGCCCAAGAGCGAGAATAACGCAGCACAACCCTGCCCCAGAGCGCAGAATAACGCAGCACAACCCTGCCCAGAGCGCAGAATAACGCAGCACAACCCTGCCCAAGAGCGCAGTGAGAATAACGCAGCACAACCCTGCCCCAGAGCGCAGAATAACGCAGCACAACCCTGCCCAAGAGCGCAGAATAACGCAGCACAACCCTGCCCCAGAGCGCAGAATAACGCAGCACAACCCTGCCCAAGAGCGCAGAATAACGCAGCACAACCCCGCCCAAGAGCGCAGAATAACGCAGCACAACCCCGCCCAAGAGCGTGGAATAACGCAGCACAACCCTGCCCCAGAGCACAGAATAACACAGCACAACCCCGCCCAAGAGCGCAGAATAACGCAGCACAACCCTGCCCAAGAGCAGAGAATAACACAGCACAACCCTGCCCCAGAGCGCAGAATAACGCAGCACAACCCCGCCAAGAGCGTAGAATAACGCAGCACAACCCTGCCCCAGAGCACAGAATAACGCAGCACAACCCTGCCTAAGAGCGCAGAATAACGCAGCACAACCCCGCCCAAGAGCGCAGAATAACGCAGCACAACCCCGCCCAAGAGCGCAGAATAACGCAGCACAACCCTGCCCAAGAGCGTAGAATAACGCAGCACAACCCCGCCCAAGAGCACAGAATAACACAGCACAACCCTGCCCCAGAGCGCAGAATAACGCAGCACAACCCCGCCAAAGAGCGCAGAATAACGCAGCACAACCCTGCCCAAGAGCGCAGAATAACACAGCACAACCCCCAAGAGCGTAGAATAACGCAGCACAACCCTGCCCCAGAGCACAGAATAACGCAGCACAACCCTGCCCAAGAGCGCAGAATAACGCAGCACAACCCTGCCCAAGAGCACAGAATAACACAGCACAACCCTGCCCCAGAGCGCAGAATAACGCAGCACAACCCCGCCCAAGAGCGCAGAATAACGCAGCACAACCCTGCCCCAGAGCGCAGAATAACGCAGCACAACCCTGCCCAAGAGCGCACAATAACGCAGCACAACCCTGCCCAAGAGCGTGGAATAACGCAGCACAACCCTGCCCAAGAGCGCAGAATAACGCAGCACAACCCTGCCCAAGAGCACAGAATAACACAGCACAACCCTGCCCCAGAGCGCAGAATAACGCAGCACAACCCCGCCCCAAGAGCGCAGAATAACGCAGCACAACCCTGCCCCAGAGCGCAGAATAACGCAGCACAACCCTGCCCAAGAGCGCACAATAACGCAGCACAACCCTGCCCAAGAGCGTAGAATAACGCAGCACAACCCCGCCCCAGAGCGCACAATAACGCAGCACAACCCTGCCCCAGAGCGCAGAATAACGCAGCACAACCCCGCCCCAGAGCGCAGAATAACGCAGCACAACCCTGCCCAAGAGCACAGAATAGCACAGCACAACCCCGCCCCAGAGCGCACAATAACGCAGCACAACCCTGCTCCAGAGCGCACAATAACGCAGCACAACCCTGCCCAAGAGCGCAGAATAACGCAGCACAACCCTGCCCAAGAGCGCAGAATAACAAAGCACAACCCTGCCCCAGAGCGCAGAATAACGCAGCACAACCCTGCCCTAGAGCGCAGAATAACGCACCACAACCCTGCCTAAGAGCGCAGAATAACGCAGCACAACCCTGCCCCAGAGCGCAGAATAACGCAGCACAACCCTGCCCAAGAGCGTAGAATAACGCAGCACAACCCCGCCCAAGAGCGTAGAATAACGCAGCACAACACCGCCCAAGAGCGCAGAATAACGCAGCACAACCCCGCCCAAGAGCCACAATAACGCAGCACAACCCCGCCCAAGAGCGCAGAATAACACGCAGCACAACCCCCTGCCCCAGAGCGCACAATAACACAGCACAACCTCGCCCCAGAGCGCACAATAACGCAGCACAACCCTGCCCCAGAGCGCAGAATAACACAGCACAACCCTGCCCCAGAGCGCAGAATAACGCAGCACAACCCTGCCCAAGAGCGCAGAATAACACAGCACAACCCTGCCCCAGAGCGCAGAATAACGCAGCACAACCCCGCCCAAGAGCGCAGAATAACGCAGCACAACCCTGCCCCAGAGCGCAGAATAACGCAGCACAACCCCGCCCAAGAGCGCACAATAACGCAGCACAACCCTGCCCCAGAGCACAGAATAACGCAGCACAACCCTGCCCAAGAGCGCAGAATAACGCAGCACAACCCTGCCCCAGAGCACAGAATAACGCAGCACAACCCCGCCCAAGAGCGTAGAATAACGCAGCACAACCCCGCCCAAGAGCGTAGAATAACGCAGCACAACCCTGCCCCAGAGCGCAGAATAACGCAGCACAACCCCGCCCCAAGAGCGCAGAATAACGCAGCACAACTCCGCCCAAGAGCGCAGAATAACGCAGCACAACCCTGCCCCAGAGCGCAGAATAACGCAGCACAACCCCGCCCAAGAGCGCAGAATAACGCAGCACAACCCGCCCAAGAGCGCAGAATACTGCAGCACAAAACTACCCAACAACACAGACTAAGAAAAAGACTACACGACACAAGAGCACAGAATACTAGAACACAAAACTACTCAACACTACTGCACCACAAAACTGCACACC
Organism: Albula goreensis; assembly: GCA_022829145.1. NCBI lineage: Eukaryota > Metazoa > Chordata > Actinopteri > Albuliformes > Albulidae > Albula > Albula goreensis. The sequence goes on along the minus strand of CM040745.1, from coordinate 1,892,062 downwards.
ACAAAAACACAGGATAGTACAAAACTGCACAACACAAGAGCAAAGAATACAAACACAAAACCAAACAACAACACAATGCAGAAAGCAAGTGAGGCCACTATGTGTATAGTGCATATACTGAATTAAACATTCAGTCACAGAAAACAATGTTGGTTGTGAGGAATTCATAGACTAATAAAATACATATAATAGTAAATTTGCACATTCTTGCACACAGAACACAAATGCTGTACTAAACGGGCCCAAAGCTTCCCAGACCATGGGGCTGAACAGCCCAGCACGGGAACAGCCTTTTCACTGAGTATAATGCAAAACTGTAGATTAATGGATTTTTTAATGTAATCAGATCTAATACTTCAAGCAGACTTCATGAAAATGAATATGTCATTAAGCAAAGTATACCCTGCTGACATAATGCAATTTATTAGCGGGAAATACGCAGAGGGTTATGGAGAACAAGAGACCGCCGAGTTGCTCCTGTGACTGAGGGATTGGGCCCCACAAGGCAAGTCCACACTAGGCCTGTCAGTGGAGCTCTGGCCCAAAACAGCAGTATATCCACACATACAGGCCCACACACACAAACCCCCACAGGTAGCCAGATGGAGGGATCCAGGTCAGAAATGTAACCAGGGCACCAAAGAACCCAGTGCCATTTTTAATATGTACAATGGAATCAACCACCGTGGGCAGGATCTCATTTTAAAGGGCTGGTTCAAGAATTTTGACACCTATGTATATTTTATGAGCAGTGGTAATATTAATCATTGTATAACATTTTCAGCTGTAACTGGGCTGGAGTAATGAACTGAATATTAATTTGACTTCAGCATTATAGCATAAATGCTCAGATTATCAGTGATGGGCTTCTGTGGGGGTATTGCTTACATGAACTGCTTACCTGAGATATCCTCCCCCCCCCGGAACTTTTCACTTCAGAGAATCCACTGCAGTGACGCCTTTTTGCTTTAATTGTATTTATTGTAACCTTTCAAATCAAGCAGCTCCGCCAGTCGGCCTTTCATCTTCTCAGTTCAGGTTTATTCATCTAACAGCCCTCCGTTGTTTCAGAATATTTAACGGCGCGGGTATGCCGAATGCTTAAAAACTGGAGCTCTGTCACTTGTTAGCACAGGGGGAAGAGGAAGGCTAAAGGAAAGACTCATGTGGGAGAGAAATCGTTGCATTTTAATGACAGGAAGCATAACTATAAAGGGGAAATGGCAACAGTGACATTTCAAAGACATTTGCCTTTCATGCATCGTGACATTTCTTCTCACTGTTTAATATCCGGAGATATAAATTACAGTCCAGGGTTTAGTTTTTTTGGTGAGGGTGTAATGCTTGTCGCTGTGACAGGGGTTACTATAGGTCATGGTTGGGGGGCGGTGTCCTTCACCTGCTGTGGCCTTTCTCATTAAACCCCTGAACCCGTGTCATATATCCGGAGATGTAATTTACACATCTCTCTGTCTCTCTCTATCGCCACTACTGTCAAACCCAGCTCCACCTCATCTACACGCCTATTAAAATAATGCAGTCCACGTGATGCAGAACAAAACAAGCTCAACAACGCCTCTGCGATGCTGCTCAGATATGCAGGTGCATTGTGGGTATGTGGTGAGAGTTCTGTTGACGGGATGGAGGGGGCATTTTACTGTTGTGGGTTTATCACTTCTTCACTGAGAGGAAATCAGCATTAAAAAACAGTAAAGGGAATTCAGTCCAGAGGAGGAAAAATACACACTACCTAACATTCACCCGGGTGGAACCATTCCTCTGTCTAAGTTTAACGAGCTGGTGGCTCCTTCTCCATCTCCTCCTCATGGCCCCTCGTAACACCAGCAATCAGAGAGAGTTTGGCACAGCTGCTGTAATCACTGCTGTGAACGGCTCTGGGAGGAGATCTCACTCTTATGACAAAATGGACCCACGAAGTGAACAGTTTTCTCTCAGTTCAGTTCATCGCTTTTCATGCAGGAGAACAGGTTTAGTGATTGGATGGTGAGAGAGAATGTCTCTGACTGGCTGGTGAGAGAATTTGGGGGCATGGTTGACAGGTGAAAGAGCATGACTGTGATTGGCTGATGAGAGTTACAGTCATGATTGGCTGGTGAACGAGCCTGACCCATGATTGGCTGATCAGAGAGTATGTGATACAGTCCCTGTTGCTGCTCTGAATTAAAACCTTAATGGGCTCATTGGACATAGTTAATTGCTTCCCTTTATTCATTCCCAGCTGCAGAAAAAGAGCTGAGTGAAGGAAAAAGCGAGCCTGATGAGGTGCGTTTCTCTCCCTGAGCTGGATAAATGCTGGCATTGGGCTGGGTCCAGTGCAGAGCTGGATAAATGCTGGCAGTGGGCTGGGTCCAGTGCAGAGCTGGATAAATGCTGGCATTGGGCTGGGTCCAGTGCAGAGCTGGATAAATGCTGGCATTGGGCTGGGTCCAGTGCAGAGCTGGATAAATGCTGGCATTGGGCTGGGTCCAGTGCAGAGCTGGATAAATGCTGGCATTGGGTTGGGTCCAGTGCAGAGCTGGATAAATGCTGCAGGCTGGATAAATTGGCATTGGGCTGGGTCCAGTGCAGAGCTGGATAAATGCTGGCATTGGGCTGGGTCCAGTGCAGAGCTGGATAAATGCTGGCATTGGGCTGGGTCCAGTGCAGAGCTGGATAAATGCTGGCATTGGGCTGGGTCCAGTGCAGAGCTGGATAAATGCTGGCATTGGGCTGGGTCCAGTGCAGAGCTGGATAAATGCTGGCTGGATAAATGCTGGCATTGGGCTGGGTCCAGTGCAGAGCTGCTGGATAAATGCTGGCATTGGGCTGGGTGCAGAGCCATTGGGCTGCAGCAGAGCTGGATAAATGCTGGCATTGGGCTGGGTCAGTGCAGAGCTGGATAAATGCTGGCATTGGGCTGGGTCAGTGCAGCTGGATAAATGCTGGCATTGGGCTGGGCTGCAGAGCTGGATAAATGCTGGCATTGGGCTGGGTCCAGTGCAGAATGGACTGCTGTGCACAGGCTGTCAGTGGTTCTTTGTGAATGGATAAATGCTGGCATTGGGCTGGGTCCAGCAGTTCTGGATAAATGCTGGAATGGACTGGGTTGCAGAGCTGGATAAATGCTGAGTGCAGAGCTGGTGGGTTCTGTCCATGAATGGATAAATGTGTTGGTGGGTTCTGTGTGGCTGGACTGTGTTGCACAGTGCAGAGCTGAATAAATCTGGCATTGGACTGTGTCAGTGCAGAGCTGGTTCATGAATGGACTGTGTCCAGTGCAGAGCTGAATAAATGCTGTTCTGTTGGGAATGGACTGATAAATGCTGGCAGTGTTAGCTGGGTCCAGTGCAGACTGGACTGTGTTGCACAGAGTGAGTGGTTCTGTGTGAATGGACTGTGTTGCACAGTGTTAGTGGTTCTGTGTGAATGGACTGTGTTGCACAGTGTTAGTGGTTCTGTGTGAATGGACTGTGTTGCACAGTGTTAGCGGTTCTGTGTGAATGGACTGTGTTGCACAGTGTTAGTGGTTCTGTGTGAATGGACTGTGTTGCACAGTGTTAGTGGTTCTGTGTGAATGGACTGTGTTGCACAGTGTTAGCAGTTCTGTGTGAATGGACTGTGTTGCACAGTGTTAGTGGTTCTGTGTGAATGGACTGTGTTGCACAGGGCCTGTGACACTCTGAATCCCTCCTGCAGCTGATCCTGCTGTGAGCTCCTTTTTGACTGTGATATTGCCTTCTGTCCGCCGCACAGAAACCTCTCTGGGGAGGATAATCCACTGACATTCAATTTGCCGGGTGGGATTATTTTTCACAAGGCAATTTTTTTTCCTTGGGCAGAGAGAATTTCTTACCAGGGTTTGTATTTTTGCCGCCCCTCCCTAGCCCCACAAACGTACACACCCACAAATCTACGCACATATACACAAATGCATACACACATGGTAATCTGGCCATCCTTCCGCCGACCCTGGGTCAGATTTGCGTGAGCATGCTCTGGTTGCCATGGAGACATCAACCATATTTGTGAAACTGTGAGATACTGAAAAGCTCAGCATAAAACATGAAGAAAGGTATCTTTTTCACTCTTTTGAAGGATTTAAAAAAGTTTGTTGGCAATGCACCTGGACCTGATAGAAAACCCAAAGACCAAAAAACACGACAGGCACAGAGAGTTAAGCTCAGTGATAGCAGCTTTCCCTCATGGACCATATTAAAGTTTATCTGAAACTGTCATTTTCTCAAACTGTCATTATTTTTTTTTTCACTCTCTCTAAAAGCCACTTAAGCTTAGCAGCTTAGCAACTCAGCTCATTTCTGACTTAACATTTCACTTTCTTCCTCACCTGCACTCCCGAGCCCACAGAGATGAAGGCAGTGGAACCGCGGGAGCTTCCTGGAGGGAAACGGTGGGCCTGGGAGGGGGGCCTTGGCGAGGCGGCGGGCAGAGAACACACCGGAGAGAGAAGGTCGGAGCAGGGTCACCACTCTTCACTAAAGACAAAAGGGGCTACAGACTAAAGGGATGCAGTTTTCTATGGGATTGGATGAGAGACTTCAGAA
>CM040745.1:1845000-1882500 GCA_022829145.1 Albula goreensis | reverse complement strand
ACACCTCTGGAATGTGCCACGCTCTACTCTGCCCCCCTGTGGCCACTGCAGTTGCCGCGTGCAGATCAGTCACAGTCTAAAAGGATCCTTCAGTAACTGCTATCAGTGTGACTCTCTTCACCCCTATTTGGCTGATGAATCATTGATGTAATTACTGAGTAATCGCTGTTTATGCCACAGATCCAGCACATGAAAGGGTTAATATTTTTCCTCTCCATCAGTCGCCGGGCAGAATAATGAGAAATGACATTGGCACATTGCATATTTGATTGTGGCACGTTAGATATGAAAGTGGTTCTCATTTTCACCCTCTCTGACCCTGATATTAGAAAAGAGCGACTCAGTCAAAGACGCGGCTGAGGTAAATGCAGTATAGGATTCCAGTGGACGCTTTTTCTCTTTGCGGGCCCTGCGAGGTTAAGTGATGTGTATAATAAATGACGATGGTTATGCATTTGTAATTAGTAAATTTGCATAGCTTAATTGACTCTGTTTCGTCTATAGAATGTCATTAGCTCTGGGACAGACATTAGCAGATGAGCGAGTCTGGTGATGACCCCACTGGAGAGAGAGAGAGTGAGAGAGAAAGAATGCAAGAAATAAAAAGAGAGAAAGAAAGAGAAATCTGACTTTTTGACAGGTTTTTTTTTCTTCGACAACACAGTTCCTTGCAACAGGGTAAATTGCTTAGCGCTTTAAAATATTTTATTTTCTTGTACAGAGAAAGCGTGTGACCCTGGGGTCTGCCTTTCATTTCTTTCTCACAGATTAACTTCTTGCTCTTTGCGCAGTTTACAATTCATGGAACACAACAGGCATTCAACATGGCCTAAATCGGCTTACAGGGTAATACTGCGCTGAGTACCGGAGCCCGGCTGACTCGCATAACCTCTGTCCCTGCATGGCTCTGCACACAGTGCACTGACAAAGATGAAAACGCATCATGGCTTACATTGTTTAGTATTATCTTTGGTTTTGTATCCTGTGGCTTTTCAGGGTTCGGTTATATATTCAGTTGTGTATCGTTTGGTTTTGATTTTTTTTGTTATCATGTTTGGTATTGTATGGTGGGGGGTGGAGGGCCGGGCTGGGTCAGGCATTACAGCTACTCTGAAGAGGAAGTGGAACCGCCACGGCTGCCTGAACGGTCTCATGTTTTGGTGAAGAGTCACACCATGTTTTGGTGAAGAGTCACACCATGTTTTGTGTCATGGGTCATGTCTCCCGCTTTAGCAAAGAGTCTCTTTTACACTTGTGCTGTGTTAAGAGTGTGCTGTGTGGGAGCTCCGTTACAGTGTGTTGTGTGTTGGTATGCATGCATGTACAGGCCCTGTTAAAGAGTGGAATGAGTGTGTGTTCTGTTATAGTGCAGTGTGTGTGTGTGTGTGTGTGTGTGTGCTCTGTTCAAGTGTGCTGTATATCTGTGTTCTTTTAAAATGGCTTGCCATGAAAGTGAAAAAGTTTTTCTCTTGTTTGTACTCACCAAGATTCATGCATGTTTTGGTGTAATGGTGAAGGCCATGCATCCTGCTAATGATGAGGAATCATGTTTTATAAGTCAGGTGTTTGAGTCACGCCTCCTACCTGCTGAAGAGTTATCTCTCCCAACACACAGAGGTGAGTGCACAGCACTCGGGTTCTGTGTTTTTACTGCCGTAATCTTCTACAGGATTCAGCATTTTGGATAAACTGAAGAGCAGCATAATAACCAGCCTAACTCCACAAATCAATTTTTGCACATGATATCAATTCATTCAGCTGGATGTCTTGCTGAGGCAATTCAAAGTTACAATGCCAGTGCCCCACTTGGGATTCAAACTGCAAACTGCTGTGTTACAGGCCCGTCTTCTGCTGTGTTACAGGCCCGTCTTCTGCTGTGTTACAGGCCCGTCTTCTGCTGTGTTACAGGCCCGTCTTCTGCTGTGTTACAGGCCCAGCCTCTGCTGTGTTACAGGCCCAGCCTCTGCTGTGTTACAGGCCCAGCCTCTGCTGCGTTACAGGCCCAGCCTCTGCTGTGTTACAGGCCCAGCCTCTGCTGTGTTACAGGCCCAGCCTCTGCTGTGTTACAGGCCCAGCCTCTGCTGCGTTACAGGCCCAGCCTCTGCTGTGTTAAAGGCCCATCTTCTGCTGTGTTACAGGCCCAGCCTCTGCTGTGTTACAGGCCCATCCTCTGCTGTGTTACAGGCCCAGCCTCTGCTGTGTTACAGGCCCAGCCTCTGCTGTGTTACAGGCCCATCCTCTGCTGTGTTACAGGCCCAGCCTCTGCTGTGTTACAGGCCCATCCTCTGCTGTGTTACAGGCCCAGCCTCTGCTGTGTTACAGGCCCATCCTCTGCTGTGTTACAGGCCCATCCTCTGCTGTGTTACAGGCCCAGCCTCTGCTGTGTTACAGGCCCATCCTCTGCTGTGTTACAGGCCCAGCCTCTGCTGTGTTACAGGGCACGTTGTGCTGACTGTAGCCCTCCAGTGTGTGTTTGCACAGGGCGTGTTGTGCTGACTGTGTGTGTTCGTACGGGGGCGTGTTGTGCTGAATGTAACCCTCCAGTGTGTGTTTGTACAGGGCACGTTGCGCTGACTGTAACCCTCCAGTGTGTGTTCGTACGGGGCGTGTTGTGCTGACTGTGTGTGTTTGTACAGGGCACGTTGCTGACTGTAACCCTCCAGTGTGTGTTTGTACAGGGCGTGTTGTGCTGACTGTAACCCTCCAGTGTGTGTTTGTACAGGGCGCGTTGTGCTGACTGTAACCCTCCAGTGTGTGTTTGTACAGGGCGTGTTGTGCTGACTGTAACCCTCCAGTGTGTGTTTGTACAGGGCGTGTTGTGCTGACTGTGACCCTCCAGTGTGTGTTCGTACGGGGCGTGTTGTGCTGACTGTGTGTGTTTGTACAGGGCGTGTTGTGCTGACTCCAGTGTGTGTTGTACAGGGCGTGTTGTGCTGACTGCATTTGCACATATGTGCTGAGATGTATGAACATGTTTTAGTATTTTCCCGGCCTATTTGCCCAATGTTTTAAATTATACTACGCCAATTTCTTTGGCCAAGGCTAGCTTGAAAAAGAGGTGTAGATGTCAATCTGACTGTCCTAGTTGAATAAAGAGTAAATAAAGTACAAAAAAACAATAAACTTACATCACAGCCGGGTGTTTTGTTTTCTTTCTGATTTCACTGGTCTACCTTTAATCCTCAACTGACTTTTCCTTTGAATTTCTGGAGTAGAAACTATGCATCACATTTATCCCTTTTCATTTTAACAGGAGATACGAGGCAAGCAATTTCACCCAAATCAATTTTTTCACATGCGTTCTGCAATTAAGTGAAACAAAACTGATTTTTTTTTTACAATAATTGAATACAATTATCACAGCAGTTTCAAAACCACATAATTTGTCATAGTAGTACCTTTTCAAATTCTGTTCATATTCTAGCACACCTTAATTAGGAAACGTCCCTCTGAATGCCATTTTAATTAATTCATCTCTCCTCCACCCTCCAAACAGCACTGAAAGAGGAAGTGACAACACGCTAATATGCTAATATCCATTAGGTGCAGGTGTGAGCTGGCAGTTTCGCTGAGCACAACTCCTCATTAACACCTGTTGATGCGTGTGAGAAATTGAAAGCTCACTGCGGTCCATCATGTCTGTCTCTGACAGGATTAAATATGTCTCATTATGCGCTATTAAACTATAGGAATCTATGCACCAATGGAGTTATTTTCCTCCCGTATGGAATAAGTTGACAAAGATGAGGACTGGAAATGGAAGAAAGTGGGAGAGCTGATTCAGACAGTCCAAATGCAGGGTGGAAACCAGGGTGTTTCTGGAAGACATTACAGTATAGGATAAAATAACAAACACAAGGGAATTGGAAGGGAGAAATAATGACATGTGTGAATGAAATGTAAGTATTTACTGTCTTTAAGGATGGAAACCGGTGCTGGACTAAAGGGCATCTAGTCACATGACCTCTGTGTTGATGTGTTATTTGCCCCAGTTTGAAATGTTGAGAATGTTATTTGCAGTTGCAGAAAACCCCAAGTCTTTGTGCTCTGTTACAGAGTGATATGAGTGTGTGTGTCTGTTAGTGATACGAGTGAGTCTCCTAATACAGAAACTCTGTTTAAAAGCAGTGATAAAAGAGTTTCATTGTGCTCTGTTTAAGAGTGATTAGTGTGTGTGCTCTGTTTAAAAAACTGAGTGTGTGTGTGCTCTGTTTAAGAGTGATATATGCTCTGTTCTGTTAGTGTGTTGCTCTGTGTGATTGTGTGTTCTGTTTATATGCATGCATGCATGTGCTCTGTTAAAGAGTGATATGAGTGTGTGTGCTCTGTTTAAGAGTGATATGAGTGTGTGTGCTCTGTTTAAGAGTGATATGAGTGTGTGTGCTCTGTTACAGAGTGATATGAGTGTGTGTGCTCTGTTTACAGAGTGATATGAGTGTATGTGCTCTGTTTTGATATGAGTGTGTGCTCTGTTAAAGTGATATGAGTGTGTGTGCTCTGTTACAGAGTGATATGAGTGTATGTGCTCTGTTTAAGAGTGATATGAGTGTGTGTGCTCTGTTACATTGTGCTGAATATTTGTGCTCTTTTAAAATGGCTTGCTGTGAAACAGAAAGGGTTTTTCTCTAGTTTGTCCTCAATAAAGATGTTTCCCCTTGCAGAAATGTGCTTGTGATTATGCTGGAATTTAAGCGAGGCCCAGGGGAAGTGCTTCGTACTCCGTCTATTCAATAAGAATACTTTTGGATGCAAAGGCACTGAAGTTTCAGGTCAGGATTTTTATTGAGTATTAAAACCTCAACTGAAACCCTAATCCTGAAACCTCAGTCAGACCAAAGCAGTTGTTTTATTCAAAAAGAATAGAAATTTTAATGCTGCCACCAGTATATATCCCCCCAAATCAATGTTCTCTGCACTTGGAGAGAGAGTAAAAAGCCCTGTAGTAAAAGTTGCATTGGGTAATGAAACACGCTAGTCAATAACTGAGGACCAGGTTTTTTAAAGTATTTGCATTGTTTTTTATGAACACACTGAAGATGGTTTCGTGGACGTTGGGAAAATATCGTCATCTCTAAGTCAGCTCCCCTAAATGGGTCAGCTGAATGTGACCTCTGTCAACCTACAATAGGAAGATCTCGCTTAATTTCCCGTGGATGAAAACACTGCTCAGCCCGATCATATTGTGTTTACTCCAGCTTTGTGTGCGCTGTGGGGTTGTTCTTGGGACATTCTCAGTACACAGTGTTCTACAGGAAGCGGTCCCGTGTGGAAGCGCACACTACTGACTGACCCCTGTTCCCAGCCACGGAAATACATCGTCCGTTGTTAGTGGCAACAGCACAATCACTGTATCTGAAGCCTCGGTTGTTTGGTTCTTTTTAAACCCTGAAACATTGTAGCATATGAGACAGCAGTGTAGTGCAGCGGCTAGGGTGAAACATTGTAGCATATGAGACAGCAGTGTAGTGCAGCGGCTAGGGTGAAACATTGTAGCATATGAGACAGCAGTGTAGTGCAGCGGCTAGGGTGAAACATTGTAGCATATGAGACAGCAGTGTAGTGCAGCGGCTAGGGTGAAACATTGTAGCATATGAGACAGCAGTGTAGTGCAGCGGCTAGGGTGAAACATTGTAGCATATGAGACAGCAGTGTAGTGCAGCGGCTAGGGTGAAACATTGTAGCATATGAGACAGCAGTGTAGTGCAGCGGCTAGGGTGAAACATTGTAGCATATGAGACAGCAGTGTAGTGCAGCGGCTAGGGTGAAACATTGTAGCATATGAGACAGCAGTGTAGTGCAGCGGCTAGGGTGAAACATTGTAGCATATGAGACAGCAGTGTAGTGCAGCGGCTAGGGTGAAACATTGTAGCATATGAGACAGCAGTGTAGTGCAGCGGCTAGGGTGAAACATTGTAGCATATGAGACAGCAGTGTAGTGCAGCGGCTAGGGTGAAACATTGTAGCATATGAGACAGCAGTGTAGTGCAGCGGCTAGGGTGAAACATTGTAGCATATGAGACAGCAGTGTAGTGCAGCGGCTAGGGTGAAACATTGTAGCATATGAGACAGCAGTGTAGTGCAGCGGCTAGGGTGAAACATTGTAGCATATGAGACAGCAGTGTAGTGCAGCGGCTAGGGTGAAACATTGTAGCATATGAGACAGCAGTGTAGTGCAGCGGCTAGGGTGAAACATTGTAGCATATGAGACAGCAGTGTAGTGCAGCGGCTAGGGTGAAACATTGTAGCATATGAGACAGCAGTGTAGTGCAGCGGCTAGGGTGAAACATTGTAGCATATGAGACAGCAGTGTAGTGCAGCGGCTAGGGTGAAACATTGTAGCATATGAGACAGCAGTGTAGTGCAGCGGCTAGGGTGAAACATTGTAGCATATGAGACAGCAGTGTAGTGCAGCGGCTAGGGTGAAACATTGTAGCATATGAGACAGCAGTGTAGTGCAGCGGCTAGGGTGAAACATTGTAGCATATGAGACAGCAGTGTAGTGCAGCGGCTAGGGTGAAACATTGTAGCATATGAGACAGCAGTGTAGTGCAGCGGCTAGGGTGAAACATTGTAGCATATGAGACAGCAGTGCAGTGCAGCGGCTAGGGTGAAACAGCATATGAGACAGCAGTGTAGTGCAGCGGCAGGGTGAAACATTGTAGCATATGAGACAGCAGTGTAGTGCAGCGGCTAGGGTGAAACATTGTAGCATATGAGACAGCAGTGTAGTGCAGCGGCTAGGGTGAAACATTGTAGCATATGAGACAGCAGTGTAGTGCAGCGGCTAGGGTGAAACATTGTAGCATATGAGACAGCAGTGTAGTGCAGCGGCTAGGGTGAAACATTGTAGCATATGAGACAGCAGTGTAGTGCAGTGGCTAGGGAACAGGCCCTGCTCCTTCCAAGGGCGCTACTGTTGGTCCCTTGAGTAAGGCACTTCACCTGCTTACACAGGTAGTGTATAAGAATGAGAGCAGTGTATATTCCCCTGAATAAGGGCCAAAATGCCTGGCATGTCACGTAAATACATTCTGGGGAAAGAATGGCTGACCTCAACAGCTGGGCTTCCAAAAAGTTGGAGTTTTGGTTATCGAGCGTGAGATAAAGCAGTAAGGTGACATTAGTGGAAGGGGGTAACTAGTTTGAGTGAGAGGCACACACAGTTTTCTCAGAACCAAGCAGCTGTGTGTGGGTGTGGGTGCAATACCGGGATTTTCCCATTAACCCATGGAGAGGGAGCTACATGGAGACTAACTAATCAGACCCAAGGGGTACATTCTAATGAGCAACATGTATGTTATGGAATAGGGGAGCATATATATCTGAATTCATTTGGAGGTGAATTCAGATATATATATATATATATATATATATATATTCTCACCCAGCACACAGTGAGGTGGGAAGCATAATGTTAACCCGCCTTCACGGGTGTATAATTGAGCGTTAGAAGGAGAGGTCAGAGCTATGGCTCAAGTTGTTTGTCCCCCTGGAAGAACTCTTAGTTTCTTCTTGTATACTGATTTGATTTGAAGGGTTTTAAGAACAACCTTAATCAAAAAGTCTAAGGAAAAAAACCTTTAAGGATTTGTGCCTCATTAAGACACAAATGGAGAACCCTTAAGGGTGCTCTCTCCCTCTCTCTCCTCTCTCTCTCTCTTTCTCTCTCTCATGGGAACACAGAGTGGTTTTACTGTAGCAGTCTTGCTAAAATGTTCCTGGTTGGTGTGGGGGCAGGCCGCACAGTCGGACATCTGGTTTCTATGGGAATACAGCCCTGTCTCAGGTTGCCATGGAGCAAGTACAAATGAAGAGCTCTTAAGCAGAAATGAATACGACCATAAGACGTCCTGAGCCATGAAAATGCCAATAAGGTGCTTATTTTAGGCTGCTAATTGCCTGCATGAGAATTTCATTTAGTCAGCTAAATGACATCAATTAGGTTTGTAAAGGAGAATTAGTGACAGTGCAGTAACCGTGCCAGAGGCCTAAGGCATACATCTTCTTCTGAATAATTTGCAACGATTTATGATCGTTTAGATACATCACGTAAATATATAACCACCCGCTGAAATGTTTGGATGTTTTTACATTTTGTAAACAGCTTGTCATTTTCATTACAGAAATATTACACACAAAGATACTGTATTGCTGGCGAGTACAGCAATGAGCACATGCGCCTCGCAGAACCATATTTTCTCAGCAGAAACTCTTTGTAAGTCTTCAGCGCCTAAACGTGCATGTTTAAAAATGCAAATGAGCCGTGCCATAAAGGAGTGGTTCCCAGGTGGTACTCCCACCTGGTCTGCCATTGTAGCCGTCAGCCCCATTGAAAACCCCTGAGGGGGTAAAACAGGTACCTGGGGAATCTTCTGTTACTATGGATACGTCTTACAGGGAAAGCATCATTATTAAGTCTAGTGCTACTATGCTAACTCCCTCATTATCATTGTGGTAAAAACAGACAAAAAAAAAACACCTTTTCAGGACATTAAAAAAGATTGGTATGTTATTAGATTGTATTCGACATGTGCTGTTTCAAAAATGTATTTTCCAGAGAATCAAGCATTGACAGAATAAAAATAATGATTAAAGCTTTCTAGTTATTACATGTACCCTAAAATGGGGGAAAACACTCCACTCTAACGATGCCAATGATATGCTGCAGTGGTGTATGAATGTACTGTCCCTAAGACACTAAGCACTACTTCTCTGTATGTACCGTGATCAGATGTCACTAACTGTAGGTTTCGAATGAGAGTGACCACTGTTTGAAAATACATCACCCTGTGGAGAGTTATATTCAAACACTTCATTGGGTTTTTGTTTTCTGATGCCGTCTGTCGTTCTTGCTCTCAGAACAACAATTTTAATTCGTATTCCTTCACCTTGTGCTTTACGTGTTGTTTGAAAATGAAACTTAAAGAAAACCTGGGAATTTCTTATTACCTTTATCACAAAAATGAGACTGGTTTATAATATAGCCAGAGCAAAGATATTCACATGCTACAAATTGTGCGCAGTGGTGTGTGACGACAGCTGAACGCTCCGGTGTGAAATGTGGCACACGGCCATACAAAAGAAGAGCCAAGCGTAGGAACTCCGTGACGCGGAGCTTAGGCTGGTGTACTGGCCCTTTAAAAAATAGGAGCGACTGGCCTCCGAAAGTATGAGGACTAGAGAGTGTACTTTAGATGTGAGGGGCTTTTTAGAGGAAATGGGTAATTTAACGAATACGTTTGCGGTATTTCCATACTCTAAGCCCGTTCAGCTGTGAGTTTTCCTTTAAACGCTCCAACACAAACAATGATTCAAAGAAACAAGAAAGGCAGAATAAGGTAGTGGAATTTCTGACAGTTACAGAGTCACGAGCAGGAAATCTGAACATTAGATGTAACGCCTCTTGGTCAGTTTTTAAGATGTCAAAATGTATCGTACCTACACTCTATGTCTCGTTTGTTGTCTTGCATTTTTTTTCTTAGGTGTCAGTGGCTGACTTGCAGAGAAAATCAGCCCGCGTTTCTCCTCACCCAATGCGTTAAGGGCTTCATTGAATGACAGCACAACTAGCCTACGTCCAACTGAAAATGTACCTTTAATCTGTGCAGAGATGCACGGAACGTGGCAAACATCTGACAAGTAACAAGGTATTTCCAATTGCGTAACTTAATGGGTTGCCTCTCAGCTGATTGTTTCCGGTGAGTCAGCTACAAAAAGTATGTTTCTCACATGCTGAGAGGGGGTAACATAAATATGCTCAATAGTTACAGTTCTGTAAAATTATCAAAACATATCAAGTCAGTTTCCACACACAGTATCTGTACCTGAGCAATGGGGCAAGCTCATTTTATTCAATGACATCTCATATTGCAGCTTGCAGGAGCCGCAGCACTGGCTGAACACGGAGCGCGCCAGAGACTCGGAACTCCGGGCCAAGTTGGAAATGCCGCCGTTTGAAGTATCTGTGTAGTTACGGTGCCATGATTTTTAGCCAAATGTTTTAGACTTAAGTAGCGAGATGAAAGCGACGGTTACTTTCGGAAAGACACGCGTTGTCGTTCCCTGCAAACAATGGTGGACGGTGCGGGACCTTATCCAGCAAGCTACACAAAGATACAGAAACTTTTTGGGACAGGTAAAAAAGAGTTCCATTATCATTTCACAGACATCTTTTTTATGGTTTTCAGGGTGATGTTAAGAGATAAAAAGAACACTTCACTATTTTAAGCACTGCATCTGTTCATCTTGAAGCATTCTGATTCAGGTGATCAGGTGCCACGTGATAAATCTCAGCCACTACATTACATTACATTACATTACAGGCATTTGGCAGACGCTCTTATCCAGAGCGACTTACAACACAAAGTGCATTTCTTTGGGAACAAGATTATTAAAGTGCTAGGGGGTACAAGTCTCAAGTGCCAGTAGGGTTAGAAGGGCTGAACCCTATGGATGACCTGTTGAGGGAAAAAGAAAACAGAATTAATAAACAATAGCTCTGGAACAACAAACACTACACTACATGGCCATACTGGCATCTTGACATGATGTTTTGCCTAAAGGATTCACTGTGTCGCTACTGGCTGTACACTCCCTGACACCTTTGTTAACGTGGGAGGTGGGTGAAGAAGGTAGAATGTTTCAGGTTAGATACCCAGGTGTTCAGTATTGCATTGAAACCTCAGGAAGGTATATGCTACCAGATGCTACAGTAGTAGACACATTCTTACATGTAATGTAAGCTTAGAAAAACCAACAAAGAGGAGAATAATAATAATAATAATAATAATAATGAATAATTCCACCTTTGCCACCCACTATATTCTGCCATGCATAACATTATTGTTATTATCATTTCTGTATTTACTATTTTTATAATAATGATTTACTCCTTTTGTTGGTGATTATTTTTACTGAGATTCTCAGGTGCAGTCTGAGACATTAGTGAGTACTCTAATGAAATTTCACACAGGCTGTTGCATCATCCTTGAATATAGCTCACCAAATTAAAACAGTTGGAGCCCAACTTGTATTGTTAAAAATAGTTTTTGAGGGTTTTTGTGGGTTGATGAACGGGAAAAGCCACCGTTACTGTTTGTGTGAGACTTCCTCATTTTGCTCCTCAGTGCAGGGGTTATTTATGAAATATGGAACTTTTCTGGTCAGAAGGAAAGGTCAACATTTGCAGCTCTACCCATCATAAGCACAAATAAGGGTGGTGTGGTGGTCCTCTCGGCTGCCCTCTCTCGCTTTGGTTTATTTGCAAGGAAAGCTTTTGCTCTCTTTGATCGGTGAGGAGTGTGGTAGAGGCAGAGGCAGAAGAGGTGTGTGTGTGTGTGTGTGTGTGTGTGCTGTGTGCGTGCGTGCGTGTGTGTGTGTGTGTGTGCGTGTGTGTCTGTGTGCGTGTGTGTGTGCGTGTGTGTGTCTGTGTGTGTGTGTGAGTGTGCGTGTGCATGTGAGTGTGTGCGTTTCTGCAGTTTTGAGTTTGCACATGTGAGTTCTTTCACTGCGTCTGAAATGTAGGGTAGACGTGTGCTGGTAGAATGCACCTTGTTATCAATTGTGTAATTGTGTGCGCATTGTGTATTGCAGTAATTTTTGTGTTTGATTGATTCATTTGATTCATTTTTAGTCAGTTGTAGTTAGCTAAAGAGATCAAGGCATTAACTGGCTGATGTATGAAAAGGCATCACAAAAGTCTGCTCAGTGGCCCCCCTGGATCTAAGACTGACATGCCTGGCTTAGGAAGATGGCCTCAGCACACACACAAATGGCCTTTACAAGGCTAAACGGAACAACATAAACCTGTAGTTTACTTATTTATTTATCTACTTTGCTTTAAAGGTGGAAATGTTTTTTTAATCTGCTGGCGGTATTGTAACCTGCAGAATAAAAATGTACTTTTGGCTAATCCTCTGAACCCAGCACAGACTCCTTTATTCCGCACATCAGTGTTCCCGTCAGTCTGTCTGGAGATATTTTTGAGGGAATACATGCTTTAATGTATTTTGTGATCGTGTTTTTATCTGGAGATGGCCTTATTTTTTTAGATTTATACCTCGCTGCTCTCAGGAGCAGCTGGCTGCAGGTGTGACAGAGGGAGCCGTCCATAGCTTTAATCTTTAAATCAAACACTGTGTGTGAGGAAATGTATTATGATGAACCTTTATGGATTCAGTGTGTGTGTGTGTGTGCGTGTGTGTGTGTGTGTGTGTGTGTGTGTGAATTGATTCAGTAGATATGTATGTACTCTATGTGTATGTATGTTTGCATTTATTCTACAGTATAGGCATATTTTGTGTTATATGACTGGGGTAGAGAGCAAATAACGCTCTCAGGGAATAGTGAAGATGGATGGAGTAATACTCTTATTTGAATATTTACAGCCTTTTAGAGCATCTCTACCCCAACGTTTTTATTCATATTACCTGCTGAAAAGGAAGACTATCATTGAATGGTTTTAAATACCTTAATTTTGCACCTTTATCATATTGTAGTCCATAAGCATTTACAACAGATAAATGTGTAGTTACTCGAGTTGCCATGTTTACAAGTAGTATCCGTTTACACCTGCCTGAATGTAGCTGTATCGTTACTGTGGGTTTTGCAGGCAGCAGAGACAGATGTGGGCATTATCTTATTCTGTGCTTCTGTTTTACCTTCCGGATGGTAATAACCGTAATCCTGGGTAAGGCCTTTCTGTGCTCCCACGAGGGGAAAGTGGTGTGGATGAGCACCAAAGTTCAGTAGCTGAACCATGAAATCACTAATCAGTTGCTTTAATCAGCATTACTTTTAATGAACGCAACACTCGTCACTTCTATTCTATTCCATTAAAATTCACGGGGTGCCCTGCACAAGAAAATTAATATTCATATATTCATCTCAGATTCAGGTTATTAATTCATACATTTTCTTTCCTGAAAGTGAGAGTGAATGCAGATTTTTCCATTGCGGTGTTATTGTTTTCATAGAGGAGGTTTCATTCAGTCCTTATGAATTTGTTAAATATAGCGTTTTACTGGAGCCATAATTCAGTGGTTGCAGGTTTCATTCCCACAAGGGACACTTCTGTTGTACCGCTGATCAATGTACTTCACCTCAGTTCATTTAATGTAGAATGTAATGTACCATATATAAGTCACTGGACACAAGCTCGTGTGAAATGTAAATGTAATGAAGGGCTTACGTGATCTGTCTGGGTCTGAGTTTTGAGACTGCACACTCCTACTGAGGTTTCATTGGGCCTGATTAGATCTGCGACGTACATGCAAACTTTATCGGATCACAGTGATTGGATTGTGGCTCATGACACGACGTGTCAGCGCACGGTATTGAATGTGTCTGTAATCATGTTCCTGTGTCCGCATTTGTGTCTGAATCTCTGGTTTCATTGTCCCTTATTTGGAGTTTGTTAAATTCTCAGACAACCCTCCATCCTATCGCATCAACCATCCTGTCTCATACAGATATATAAACGCCACATACGTCATTTCCCATAATGCTCAGCATTTCTGGCATCCCTCCTCATCCCCTTCTCCACCTTTATCCTTTCCCTGTCTTTCTTCAAAATGCGACCTAATCAACCCAGTCTCTTCCAGACACCTGTGGGGGAGTCACTTCCCCATCCCCTTTGAACACAAGAGCCCAAGACCATGCTTTTCCCTATCAGTAAACCCATCTTAAATGCACTCTTGTTGTCTGAGAATTTGTTCTAGTGAATCAATAGTAATCTGTCTTTACCTAAACGTGGCGTGGCCCACAGTACGTGTTTCTGGTAGCCCGATTGCTCCAGTGCTCTGTGGAGATCGTAATGTGTTCCCGTCTGCCGACGGAGGTGGTCGGCTGCGTCACATCGCAATCAGATTACAAAGCGTCTCTTCCATGTCTGCACCTCTCAGAAACATGCCATCAGCTCGACCAGATAACAGAAGTGGCGTGTTAATCGCATGTGTAGACAGGTCCATCGGCAGGAGAGAGAGAGAGGGGGAGGGAGGGAGAGTTTGTGCGCGGCAGACGAGCTCTAATGAGCAGATTTCCTTCTCTCCCACTGAAGTCTGGCGCACCAGCCCTTCTCTCCTTTCTCTTATGCTAATGGCTCAGGGTTTCCTGCAGCTGTGTAATTATGTGTTTAATGTGTTTGGGGATTAAAGTTCAGCATGCAGTGGCCCACTTTCAGTATGAAACCTCACGCTAATCTCCAGCGCTTTGACTTTGGGCAGAGTCACATTTCCTCAGGGAAGAAGGGTCACTCTTTTAAAAGCTGGCTTTAATGCTGTCATTTGGCCGGATTTCTACCCTAAATTGGGAGCGTGTTCACTCCAAGCCATGCTGACAGACCCAATTCTATTTTACCCCGTTGAAAATGCTGAAGGAAGATGTGTGGCGTGTCCACGCAGTGGCTGCATTTTAATGTGAACTCTCTTTGATCTGTAGGGACCTGTGAGGCTCAAACACAGAGGGGCGTGGCAGCATGTGAAAGTGTGTGTGAGTGAGTCTGAGACAGAGAGGGGGCGGAGAGAGAGAGAGAGCGAGAGAGAGAGTGTGTGTGTGTGTGCGACCGTGTGTGTGTGTGTGCGTGCGTGCGTGCGTGTGTGTGTGTTCACCTTGGGCTCAGTAGCAGGGCTACAGGGCTGAACATGTGTGCTCCAGGGCTCTGATGTGTCAGCAGCACTGCTGTTATTTTATTTGCTGATCAGAGACTCTCAGAGCCTGCAGTTTACACACTGTGTGCTAATACAGCTGGGTATTCACTGCGGTGGGAAGGTCAGCCAGCGGAAACCCACTCTTCCCCTCACTGACACATCACTTTCAGTTCACTCGGTCACTGCAGGTCAAGCACGGTCGGTTCATTACAGCCAGCTCCTCAGGTCTACACCACCCCACACAGGAGCATCTCTCTGTGGGGTACAGGCCATTTTCCTTTGTGGAGCCACAATAACCTCCTCACCTGCATATACTCTTGTAGCCACAGGCATACACACACACACACACACATATACACATGCATGCATGCACATACACAGCCACATACACATATATGTGCGCACACACACCTACACACCTCTGCATGCACACACATACACACACACACACACACACACACACTTTTGCTTGATCACATGCCTGCACACACACACACACACACACACACACACATGGTGACAGTTGTTGTCAGTAAAAATATTTCTGATCATCGTCAAAGCAATTCCACTCTCCAATGCACTTTGCAATGATATATGAATGTTAGAGGAAGAGGTCTGCTGCAAAGGTACCACTGCAGCTGTATGAATGTGGGATATTGGTGTCAGAGGCAATAAGAGGCTCAGTGTGGAGCAGAGAGAGGCTGCCGGTCTCACATGGGGGGTTTTCAGAGCAAGTCTGAGTGGAAAGCTGTTTAGGCTGCCTAGGTGGGGTGCCCTATCGCATTTCCAGTCTCTCTGTCACTTGAGTGTGTTTACTGTTTACAGCAGGAGTGTCAGGCTGAAGTCAAGGGGAGCCCCAGCTGCCTGCAGGTTTCTGGGCTCTCTCTTCAGCCAGGTAAGACCTTGGGAGCTCCAGCTCCACATGCAGGAAGTCTGCATGAGATCGAGCACCTGGAGACCATGAGTTGATCTTTATTCAATGGGCTGCCTGCAAGCTTATTGGTGCACTGAAATGGGATATAATTGGCTCAGAAAAAAAATTACCTACACCTACATCATTACAGAGAAATTTTAAGCTCTGACTTGTCGCTTCAAATTAGACTCCTTTCTGCACATGAATGTGATCAGACAGACGTAGTGACAACCCGATGGTTTTTAGCAAAGACCATCCCTGAAGGTGGGGGCGGGGGTGTTACATGACAGCAGAGCTAGTGTTTTGTCAGGCTCATAGCGGTGCAGGTGGAGGTGTAGGTGTGGTAACTCTGCCCTGCAGGTGAGTCTGTGGCTCCACCTTATTGCTCAGAGACTCGTGCAGCGAGCGGCTCGGCCTGTCTCGAGCCGAGAGCGAGGGGAAAGAGCAGAGCAAAGCCGGAGAGTATAAAGCAAAATGTTTTGAGAAGTAAAACCATAAGATGGAACAAGCTTACGCTCCCCAGGGCAAACTGGCAGACGGACTCCGCTGTCTGGCCCTCTGAAATGTTATTTAATCACAGAGCCGTTCTGCAAGCTGTTCCAAACCCTGCCACTGCTACCATGGCGATATTAACACAACCATAATAATCTGGTTAAACTTGAACAAAAAAAAGAGCATTTTATTCAATATATGTATCTATGTGGTTTTGATTTTTAGAGCTTACATAGTTTATGAAAGCTTGAATTACCTGGTTGGTTTCAGGTCTGCACAGCCAGGCGGGCTCCTTGTGTACAGTTTTCCCATCTAGGCAGACAATTAATTTTGGTTTATGATGGAATTTATCATTCCTTCAATCGTTGTCAGAATTTTTCAAAAGCAAATCATAATTTTTCTCATTGTCAGAATTTTTCCCAAAAAAATGTTTGTCCTGAATTATCAACATCAGTATTGGACCCTAAAATCCCATATTGATCAGCCCCTAACCTGTGCTATCTCTGAGCTCTCTGAGGCCAGATCTCAATGAATATGTATAAGAGCTGAGAACTCTCCCCCACTTGTTTATTCATTGGCTCCCTGGAACACGCAGGGGACTAAAAGCCAGCGCCTTTAATGTGATGAAAATGCATCCAGTGCAGGAATCCTCCCTTTCGTATGAGCAGGACGTGGCTGAGAAAAGAAAACTGATGGCAAACTGGAACCTTGAGGCAGTTTTTTGTGAGATTGTATTTCACATTTCCATCCCTTTCATATGATATTTTGTGTTGTAAATATTTATAGATTCCCTCGTTATTAATGTGGCTCAGTCACAGGGTTTTAAAAAGCCGTAACATTACAGGTGCTTTGCAGGTGTGTTGTGGAATGTCACAGAGCAGCGATCAGAGTCAAAGTGCCACCAGAAATTTGAAAACATAAAAACTGTATTAACCTGTGAGGCTAAAGGTGAAGATGGGAAATAAGTCAAATAAAATCCCACACACACACTCACACACTCCCACACACACACACACACTCACATGCTCACACTCGCATGCAAACACACACACTCACACACTGACACACACGCATGCACACACTCACACTCTCACACACTAACACACACACTCACACACTCCCACACTAACACACACACTCCCACACTAACACACACACTCCCACACACACACACACACACACACACACACACACACACACACACACACACACACACACACACACACACACACACACACACACACACACACACTCACACACACACACACACACACACACACACACACACACACACTAACACACTCACACTCGCACACTCACACACTCGCACACTAACACTCTCACACACACACACACACACACACACACACACACACACACACACACACACACACACACACACACACACACACACACACTCACACTCACCCAGTGGTTTGGGAATGGTGCCATGTCAGAAACTGTTGTGCACCTTAATCAGGTGAGTGAATTTATGTTCTTCCATGCTGGATGTTGCTGTGGATAGGAGGGTCTGCTAAAGGACAGTTATTAAGTGCAGTAGGGTGTTGGGGTGTGAGGATGGAAGCAGTGTTTCATGCACAAAATGGTTTAGTTAGCAATCCCATCCTTTTCTGTGTTGCCTCCTGTCTGGATTTAATGTGGAACTCTCAAACAATCTTTGAGTGCAGGGAGACTCTTGGATAAACCTGGCCGATGCTCTCTGATCTTCCTGTGATCTCGCCTGGTTTTGACTGCAGCATTGCCTAAGGCACTTTTTACAAAGTGTATGATTTTCTTTCAGTTTTTTTTTTCAGGCGCTTTTCTTTCAGTATGTTTCTGGTGACCACAGGTGGGAAGGGTGGAGGGATGGGGGAGAGGAGAAGGAGACTCAGGGAGGCATTGCAGGTGCTGAAACTGTGGACTCTTGTGTCAGGGGAGCTGTCTGGTATGTTTCTGGGTCTAAGACCACAGACCCAGCTGGTCTGGTGCTGGTCCCCTGTGGCACTGTGCTTGCATGTTGCCTGGCACAGCAGCCTGTGTTGCCTGGTCAGCGCTGCTCGCCTGTGTTGCCTGGCACAGTGCTGGTCGCCTGTGTTGCATGGCACAGTGCTGGTCGCCTGTGTTGCATGGCACAGCGCTGGTCTGGGCACCTGTGTTGCCTGGCACAGCGCTGGTCGCCTGTGTTGCATGGCACAGCGCTGGTTGCCTGTGTTGCCTGGCACAGCTGATAGAGGGCGCTGACTCCTCTCTTTTGCTCTGCAGGGGGGACACTTCCTGGTCCGGACCCACCATTTGGAGAACTTTGATGGGGGGGTTCTGGATCCCGATGACCTGCTGACTGATCTGCTGGAGGACGGAGACAAGGTAGGCCTCCCGCTGGGGCTCACGCAGTGGGCTGTGCAATGGTGTGGCGTCAGACAGGGCCGTTTTTTAGTCTGTAAAGCGCCCAGAGGTCTGATGGATTGTTCACTTAACCTGAGCTCTTTGATTTCTCACCCTGCTTACGCTCAGCCTGCGGAATTGGTAGTCACAGGGAAACAGAGAGAACACCTTTGGCCTTTTGGCATTTTGTCATGGAGTTCAAATAACCTTTTTAAAGAGAACTGAATTTTGTGTCACAACAGTCCTTCATGTCACCGGATGTTGAACACACACACACACACTCTCTCTCACACACACACACACACACACACACACACACACACACACACACACACACAGGATGTGGGTGCACCTGAGGCTCTGCTCCTCTTTGAGGGTGCTTGCACCCCTCCCTAAAATCATTAATTCATAGATGTAATAATGAGATGCATGGTATGCATATTCATAAATCTGGCAACGTTAAAGTGCGATATTATAAAAACACGTAGTCAGCATGATCTGAATAAAAAATGAGACTGGAATATTCACCAGGCACTGGGCTGGACAATTAAATGGTGTTGATGTTTAAATTATAACTAAAGGTTATAATTTCAGAACAATCAGTCCCGATGTTATCTGAGGTAGACTGTAGTCCAAACTTCCAAACTTCATCCTCGCAAAACTGTCAGTCCAGGTTTGTGGGAAGGGCTACACCTGCCAGGTGTGCTTCATTTCAGCGAGGCTCGCTTTTGATGAAGATGCTGCTTCCATCTTTCTCCTTTTCTGTCTTTTAGAGTTTCAGGTAATAAGGTGCAGGTACAGATATCACCTCTGTGGAGAAATAAGATCAAACAGCAGAAAGTAACCTGTCTGGAAACAGCCTGGCCTCACCTTAGTGACTGTGTGTGCTGCCTGCTCCCTCTCTTTCCTAAAGCAATGAAAAAAAAAAACCAGCGCGGCGTTCCTTTGGCCTGAAAGGTCGCGGTGTAATGAAGTACATCGAAAACAGTGTTCGGTGTCTGGACTGACACTGATGAGTTTGCTCAAGGTCCATGAAAACAAATCTCCAACTTCAAGTCCCGGAGGGTCATAACGTCTACAGGTTTTTGGTTTCCTTTCAATCACCAGCCAATTTAGCCTTGGAAACGAGGTGTGGACTCTTTAGGCTATCAGTGATTCAAATGAAGCGTTACTCTTTCCCTCACTCAGTCTGTTTAGTTTTTAAGGAGGTTTTTTTTTTTCATTTTAAAGGGGAAGGAGGGCAATTGTCAACGTGTTTTTCAGGCCATTTTTCAGTTAGTAGCCAGTTAAGGCCTTGAATATATGAGAATGTTATGAGAACATATAATTATGTGTGGCTTTAAACGATCCCTGTGAGTATTGGCTTTCAAACATGGAACAGCTAAATGGCTCATAAGATTAGCACCAGTAACTCAACACCAGTCACAACACAGAGAGGGCGTGGCCTCTCTTCCTACAGCACACCCCCAGCACAGAGAGGGTGTGGCCTCTGTTCCAACATCACACCCATGGCACAGACAGGGCGTGGCCTCTGTTCCTACATCACACCCACAGCACAGAGAGGGCGTGGCCTCTGTTCCTACATCACACCCACAGCACAGAGAGGGCGTGGCCTCTGTTCCTACATCACACCCACAGCACAGAGAGGGCGTGGCTCTGTTCCTACATCACACCCACAGCACAGAGAGGGCATCTCTCAATAATGTACTCTTTCTTCCCGCTGTTAATTAAAGGAAGTTAATCAAGGCTAATTAGAGGTCATTTGTCACATTCCATAAAGCCCGATGTCGGTGAGTAATGAAAGTGTGGCTCGGCCGCTTCTCTGTTAGTTTGTGCAGCAGCAGCTGAGACCCTGTGCTGGGTTAATCAAGGCTAATTCGGTCATTTCTAAAGTCGATGTCGGTGAGTCGGTCTGAGTCTACATCTGAGATACCAAGAGGGCAATGGGAGGGTTGAGCTTATGTAGATGTTGTATACCAAAAAGATTGTGGAGCTCAAGGGTTTGTGCTGTGCGGTAGTGAGTGTTTTAAGTGTTTCTGTGGATGTGAGGTACAGGGAGTGCTAGCACTGGATGAGTTTGTGATGATGGGTGGCTCTGAGTGTATTGTGTAAGACCTGGGTTTGTATCTGGGGTATTGACAGCGGCTAGCAAGGGTTCATTTGCAGCTGTGCCATTACAGATGGTTTGAAACATGAGTCTGTATGTGAGAAATTGAGTGGCTTGTCTAAGAGATGAATTAGTTAAGGTGCCAGATTTTGAGCAGCTTGTGTAAGGGATGCGTTGGTTTCCCTGCTAGACACTGAGAGGTTTGAGGGAAGGCTGAGTCTGAATTTGAGGCGCTGAGTGCTTTGATTTGATTACAGTTCCCCCCCATACCGTACCCATTAACCCTCAGCAGGGAACGGCCGCTATTGGCTCACCTGTCTGCTCATGAATATTCAGTGAGAATGGGAGGCTGAATGTTGCACAACAGGCAGCAGGTTCTCTCTCCCTGTGATACTGCTGTTACCCTGCATGATCCAATCAGGTGCAGAGAGAGACACTCAACCAACCAGGCGTTGGGAGTGAGGAAATTTTTTTTTTCCTTGCACATAAACAATTAAGATTTTCCCAGGAACTCCTTAGAGAGACATACTGCTATTGTTATCTGAGATAATGCGCCCGCCCTGAGGAGTCGTGTTTTGTTCATTATGTAGATATATGGCTCTGTATTCAGTCAGCACAGGGGAAGAACCTTTCGCTCAAGGATATCATGGAACACTCTTGGAAAAATAACCAAATTGTACACAAAAAAGATACAAAGGTTTGTCACAAGGGTGGCCCTCCGTAAGGTGCATCCAGTGTTACCATGGTCACAGGAGCGTAGTTATAAACTGAGAGGATTCTCAGAGGATTGTTATGAGTGTTGTTTTGAAATGTACAATTCACCAATCCAGGGCTCTCATTTTCTGTCCTGAAATCCCCTCCTGAGTAAACTTCACTGTTTCCACTCTGTCCACGCACGTCCTCCTCATGGACAGAAGATTATTTGTGAGGTATTTATGAACAAACATATTCTGACAAAAGGCAATGCAGCTCTTCCACCGTTTCATTTATATCAGTTCCATCCCTGATTGATATCGGTTGTGCCTATGAGAGCAAAGTTTCAGAAACAGTTATCATATATTCTAACTTTACACGCATGTAATCTTTGTACTTTATAATGACTACAAATATATACATACCTTTCTTCAATCCATAACCTATCTGCACCTTTTCGGCTTGAAAAGGAAACATATTTGTGCCTCGAGGACCATAAACTTCCTACAGTTTAGCTTTGAGACTGCAGATAGAACATTTGTGCCTAGGAGCAAATGTGCGTACAGCATCCACTGTACTCCATTTTTAGACAAAGTACACAGGAATCAAGCTTCCACTCCCGGTTTACTCACTCTGCTCCTCTACCGCAAAACCGCAGCGCCACATAACGCACCTAGAGTCCCACAATCCCACTGGGAGACATCTGGTTAGCGTGTGTATCTGAGGAATCATGTTGAGTGACAGCCCCTGACCTTTAACAGAGGCTATGGGCCGGCCCAGCACTCTGGCCGCTGTTGTCCTCATATGTAATTTATGAGTGTTTGGGGCGGTGTGGTTATCGACTGGTCTGTTTTTCTTCGTCTGCTGTTTTTTTTGTTGTTGTTTTTTTGTGTTTAATTTATCTTCCGTTCACCCGAAGCCGATGTGAGTATCTGGAGGGGGAATATTGGAAGCGGTACGCCCGGGAGTCTGTGATGGGGAGGGCGTGGCTCAGACACGGATGAGCACAACCAGGAAATGAACATGACCCCATGGTCGTGCCGTGGTGGGGCAACGGCTAGCGGAACTCCGTGAAGATGCGAGGGAATTGTGGGACAGCGCAGATATATGCTACGCCATCCCGCTTAAACAACCCTGTCCTGCATAGGCGCACACACTCATATACAGAGACAGACAGACCACACACACACACACACACACACACACAAACACACACACACACACACACACACACACACACACACACACACACACACACACACACACACTAACTCACTCACACACACACACACACATGCACACACACACACACACACACACACACACTAACTCACTCACACACACACACACACACACACACACACACACACATGCACACACACGTAAGAAAATACATACAGATGTACAAATACATACACACACATTCTCACAGACACACTAAGACCGATGCAGAGAGATATGTTTGCATGTGTAGACACGCACAGAAAAACGCACACACACACACACAGACACACACACACACACACACACACACACACACACACACACACACACACATACAGACACACACACAAAACTACATCCTTGCAGACACGCACACATATGCACACACACATTTCACTATCTAGCCTGATAGTTCTGACTCTTTGGCGTTAGGCTTTAGAATATTAGTAAATAGCGTTAGTGGGCATAGGATGTAACATATTAATACATAAAGTTTAAAGCTGCAAATGATTGAAATATAGCATAGCTCAGCCGCAGCGTTCTCTCTGTTATTAAAATTCTGTTCATAATATTCAATAGAACTGAAATATGGATATAGATTACAGGAAGGAAAGCGAAAAAAAGTTTGCCTGATTTATATAATTCAAACGCAAGAACTACACAGCAAAAATATTAGCCATTTAGAAATGAGAAATCTAATTTCATGGGAAATTTAATCAAAATGTGACCTTGTGATTGCTGTTTCCACTCCTCCTAATTTCCCTGTTAATTATGGAGCGGTTGAGCCGTCAGAGAGTTTATGAAATGAAAATGGCTGCATGGACTGAGCAGCTGTTCTGTGTTTATATGCGTTTACATCCTCACATATCTTTATCACCCCGTAAAAGAGTATCCCAGAAATAATTAATTGTTTGTGTTAATTGAAATAGATTAACTCTGTTAACGACGTATATGAAATATTTAGTGGAGTTTAGTGAAGGAGAAGAGCGATTTGACTGTATTTGAGTGCAACTGGAAGCTTCAGCTCTTTGAGGGAAAGTTTTCTTTTTTTTTTTTTTTCTGATCAGCTTCCTTTTTTGTTTTGTTAATGTCATTTTGCTTCCTCTGAAGATGCATGAGCTGTGTCTCTGGGGTATGAAAACTTGATGGGGCGAGAGAAGTTCATTTTCACTTGAGTTGGGAGTTTGGGGGGGGCGGGGGGGCTCTGAACTCAGAAGACATTTTTTTTTGTGTATTTCAGTTCAGTACCCCTGAATAACATCCCGCTGCAGGAAGTAAAAACAGCACAGTGATTGGAGAGTTGAAAAGTTGACAGCAGTGTAATATTTCTGATAATAATAAAAAAAGATCAATGCATACATTTTCTGGCTGTTCTGGCAGTGCCTGACGGTGTCATGAACACTGAATGAAACCGCATGTTTTCAGCTGCAGTCAAACACATGGAAAGGCCTTGGTCCCACTGGCCTTCTCAGGGCTCTGAGAGTTAGGTGTGGGGATCGTTATGGACCATGCAGCGCAATATCATAATGACGCAATAGTCCTGTGATTCTCTTCTGAGTACTGACATTTGATATTGTGGTGCAGTATTGTTAAATATTGTTGAGATGGGATTTATTTTCTTTTGACAATTAGAATAATGTATTCATTCACCTTAAGACCAAAATCCATCACACAGAGTGTGGATGTGGGCCGCTGGGTGGCTTATGCAGGAAGATGCTAGTTTGGGAAGCAAGTATGAGCCCTGTGGATGGGTGGTTTGAGCCCCAGTCTATGCTATTGCTGGCAATGGCTAAAGTTCTGCTCTGCTGAGGCAGAAACTCCTCGCTGGGGAATGACAAGAGGCAAGCCGGTTAAGTTAGCTGGCCTCGTCGCTCTCTAGCGCCCCCTCCTGGGCGCCTGCGTATGCATGAGCAGAGTATATTGTGCCTCGGTGTCTGCCAGAGTCCTGGCGTATGAGTGCATTTCCTGCCCCTCCCCTGTCTGACATGGTGCGGTTTTTGTTTGTTTGTTGGCACTGGCATTATTTATGCAATCGTCTATTTTATCAAACTATTTGCATTGACAATCGGATGTACGTCTCAGTGCCAGAATCGGAATCAATGAGAGAGCGGGAGAGGAAAATGTCTGAAACTACAGAACAAGAGAGAATTGAGAAATTAATAACATTTCTGGGTAATGGCAATTGGCAAAGGAGTTTTTTTTTCTTACACATTTACTTTTTTCATATTGATCACCCAAAGTAGAGAATAGTTCTGGAGGCAGTGTTTGTCTAAAACAAAGAAATGGTAATGTAATTTGTGAGAGAGCAGCGCCGTTCCTCACTCTGCAGCCCCCTAATGAAACCGCACGGAGCCAGGCTCCACATTACACAGTCTCATGATTACTTATTTTTAATGCCTGTTTTTCCCTCCCTGTGAAAGCAAGATAACCAATTTAATACAATTGTAATTTAACAATTAACTGAGAAATGGCAGAACTCTTTTGAGAGTGATATTGCCGCTCAGTCCAGGGACAGAGCTGGATGCCATTCCATCACAGGAAACAGCACACAGCTTTGCAATGAGCTCGGTCCTACCCACCAGCCGAGGATAAATATGCGTTTTATTATACATATTTATTAAAATATTATTATTATTATTATTATTTAATAGTTAATAATCATAATCATCATCATCATCATCATCATTTTGTTAAGTTGACTATAAATGTTTTTTAAACCTTGGTTTGAAAAATTTTTTCTGTGTCTCATTATAGATACATAATTTCATATTAGTGGGTAATAACGGTTGGTTTTAGTATGTTTTCATATTATGGATATTGCTTTATGATGAATGCTCTGTCCATATTCATTAGTTGCAACACTTGGAATAATATCTTGGAGCAGCATAGTCAACTTGCAGTGGTGATTTAGTGACTCTGTGTGTGGAAATGTCAGCCTGGCATGGCTCTAGTGCTCACATGTGTGTGGAAATGTCAGCCTGGCATGGCTCTAGTGCTCACATGTGTGTGGAAATGTCAGCCTGGCATGGCTCTAGTGCTCACATGTGTGTGGAAATGTCAGCCTGGCATGGCTCTAGTGCTCACATGTGTGTGGAAATGTTAGCCTGGCATGGCTCTAGTGCTCACATGTGTGTGGAAATGTCAGCCTGGCATGGCTCTAGTGCTCACATGTGTGTGGAAATGTCAGCCTGGCATGGCACCAGTGCTCACATAATCAGATAAAATCACTTATGTTCTCCATCCTTCTGCTCTGGATGAGACTATCCTATGTAGTTAATTATGACTGCCCTTTGTAAGACAAAAAAAAGATTCTCTGTGTGGCAGGTATAGCGTTCAGAGGGGCCCTCCTGGCTGGGCCCCGGGCTCCTGGCCCCAGGCTTCTGGCCCCTGGCTCCTGGCCCCTGGCTCCTGGCTCCTGGCCCCAGGCTTCTGGCCCTTGGCTCCTGGCCCCTGGCTCCTGGCCCCAGGCTTCTGGCCCCTGGCTCCTGGCCCCAGGCTTCTGGCCCCTGGCTCCTGGCCCCTGGCTCCTGGCCCCAGGCTTCTGGCCCCTGGCTTCTGGCCCCTGGCTCCTGGCCCCAGGCTCCTGGCCCCAGGCTCCTGGCCCCAGGCTTCAGCCCCAGGCTCCTGGCCCCAGGCTCCTGGCCCCAGGCCCCTGGCCCCTGGCCCCTGGCCCCAGGCTCCTGGCCCCTGGCCCCTGGCTCCTGGCTCCTGGCTCCTGGCCCCTGGCCCCTGGCTCCTGGCCCACAGCCCCATCAGAGCCCCAGTCTGGGGGTGGACTGAGTATTCTGGCTTCTGTGAGTTCCACACATCCACACAAAGGGCTGTCATTGTTTTTTTTTTTTTTTTATCAAAAGGGTGGACATACCCAGAATGCACTGCTGTTGTTTCCAGTGGGGTCTGCCCAGCTCACATGGCTTCTCGTTTAAAGTCAGGGGTCAAAGGTTACAGTTACACAGTTACTGATGCGAGGGTAGATATTATGGGATGGCTAAAACAATAAGCAATAAATAGCTACTCATTTACAGCAGTAACGCAATCACAATAAGGAACACTCCTTTTGAAACCATAAACAAGAGCAGAGGGATGCTGCGTTTACGAGTCTAAGAGCATAAGAACATTTATTGACAAGAACAGGCCACTCAGCAAAAGTTAATAATAAGGATTAGGGCTGTCAGTTTAAACAATAAATCTATCTGACATTTGATCATGAGTTTTAGCTGGGGGCCTTTTCATCAGCTTGCAATTTGTCTGAAACTGTTTTAAAAAGGGAATGTTTAGTACTTAGCTACTTGTGAAACAGATTTGTGTTTAACATCATCTCTACTGAAATCAGATGCTGAAAACACACCGTGGTGCGCTGTCGACACGGCAAAGAGCAGAGAATTAACCTCTCATCAGGAGATTATCCGTCCAATGAATGATCAGGGTCTGTTTTATTGTTTTTGGCCGCTTGGCCATTAATGGCAAGATAAGAGAAAAGCTGTGATGGAAAGCTCTTGTGTGTTTCAGTGTGGGGTGTAGTGAAGTGCATTTGAACAGCATGGCGTGAACAGTATGCCTCTTAAGGCCTGGGAATAAACTGATAAAAATAAACGGACTCAGTGGTGAACAGAAAATGAAATCTGGACAGCACACTGCAGGTTTTCCTGGAGATGAAAGCCATTGGTTTTAGCTGATACTGAAGGTAAAAAAAAAAAAAAACTCCAAAAAATAGAACCATAGAGTGGTCTCATAGACATTTATGGAACTTACCATTTAGAAAACAATGACCTCATTTCCCTGGTAACACGATCTACAGGACAGCAACATCCTATCTGTAAAATATACTAAAACAAACTGTATGTTACGGCATGTGGGAAATGGTTTTGATACGTATAAAGGCATGAAATTTGAATTCGCCGGCCTAAACGCTCATGCCCTCATTTAAATGTCGAGTTGTCAGTCATTGGCGATGGTGTTTCACAGTGACCCACTATCAGGATGGGAGACAGCTGAAAAAAAATGTCAAAACGAGTCAAGTAGGTGTTTAATAATGAAATGAGCTCATAACTGAAATGAATGTATGAAACAGGATATTTCCATTTTACAGCAGCGGAGCTGCAGTAGACTGTGGTGGGTCACAGTGCTTAGGGCTGCAGTAGACTGTGGTGGGTGACAGTGCTCAGGGCTGCAGTAGACTGTGGTGGGTGAGGCTGCAGTGCTGACAGGGCTGCAGTAGACTGTGGTGGGTGACAGTGCTCAGGGCTGCAGTAGACTGTGGTGGGTGACAGTGCTCAGGGCTAGGGCTGCAGGGCTAGACTGTGGTGGGTGACAGTGCTCAGGGCTGCAGTAGACTGTGGTGGGTGACAGTGCTCAGGGCTGCAGTAGACTGTGGTGGGTGACAGTGCTCAGGGCTGCAGTAGACTGTGGTGGGTGACAGTGCTCAGGGCTGCAGTAGACTGTGGTGGGTGACAGTGCTCAGGGCTGCAGTAGACTGTGGTGGGTGACAGTGCTTAGGGCTGCAGTAGACTGTGGTGGGTGACAGTGCTCAGGGCTGCAGTAGACTGTGGTGGGGGTGACAGTGACTGTGGTGGGGTACGCTGCAGTAGACTGTGGTGGGTCACAGTGCTTAGGGCTGCAGTAGACTGTGGTGGGTGACAGTGCTCAGGGCTGCAGTAGACTGTGGTGGGTCACAGTGCTCAGGGCTGCAGTAGACTGTGGTGGGTGACAGTGCTCAGGGCTGCAGTAGACTGTGGTGGGTCACAGTGCTTAAGGCTGCAGTAGACTGTGGTGGGTCACAGTGCTTAGGGCTGCAGTAGACTGTGGTGGGTCACAGTGCTTACGGCTGCAGTAGACTGTGGTGGGTGACAGTGCTCAGGGCTGCAGTAGACTGTGGTGGGTGACAGTGCTCAGGGCTGCAGTAGACTGTGGTGGGTCACAGTGCTCAGGGCTGCAGTAGAGGGCTGCAGTAGACTGGTGGGTCACAGTGTGGGTCACAGTGCTCAGGGCTGCAGTAGACTGTGGTGGGTGACAGTGCTCAGGGCTGCAGTAGACTGTGGTGGGTGACAGTGCTCAGGGCTGCAGTAGACTGTGGTGGGTCACAGTGCTCAGGGCTGCAGTAGACTGTGGTGGGTGACAGTGCTCAGGGCTGCAGTAGACTGTGGTGGGTGACAGTGCTCAGGGCTGCAGTAGACTGTGGTGGGTCACAGTGCTCAGGGCTGCAGTAGACTGTGGTGGGTGACAGTGCTCAGGGCTGCAGTAGACTATGGTGGGTCACAGTGCTCAGGGCTGCAGTAGACTGTGGTGGGTCACAGTGCTCAGGGCTGCAGTAGACTGTGGTGGGTCACAGTGCTCAGGGCTGCAGTAGACTGTGGTGGGTGACAGTGCTCAGGGCTGCAGTAGACTGGTGGGTGACAGTGCTCAGGGCTGCAGTAGACTGTGGTGGGTGACAGTGCTCAGGGCTGCAGTAGACTGTGGTGGGTCACAGTGCTTAGGGCTGCAGTAGACTGTGGTGGGTCAGGTGCTCAGGGCTGCTCAGTGCTTAGGGCTGCAGTAGACTGTGGTGGGTGACAGTGCTCAGGCTGCAGTAGACTGTGGTGGGTGACAGTGCTCAGGGCTGCAGTAGACTGTGGTGGGTCACAGTGCTCAGGGCTGCAGTAGACTGTGGTGGGTCACAGTGACTGTGGTGGGTCACAGTGCTTAGGGCTGCAGTAGACTGTGGTGGGTCACAGTGCTCAGGGCTGCAGTAGACTGTGGTGGGTGACAGTGCTCAGGGCTGCAGTAGACTGTGGTGGGTCACAGTGCTTAGGGCTGCAGTAGACTGTGGTGGGTGACAGTGCTTATGCTGCAGTAGACTGTGGTGGGTGACAGTGCTTAGGGCTGCAGTAGACTGTGGTGGGTCACAGTGCTTAGGGCAGCGCGGTGATGAAACGGTGCTCTCTCTGAGTCAGACGTGTCTGGAGCAGAGAATCATGGGAATCCGCTCATCAGCACAGAGGACCTCCCTTAATGGTGGAGCGAGCACCACTCTGAAATCGCATCGCTCATTAAGGCATAATGGAGAGAGACTCAAGCTGGGGTGTGTGTGTGTGTGTGTGATGTGAACTTTCGCTCAGCGTTGGTTGGTAAGAGAGTCGCTAGCCGTGATTGAAACAAGGTCTGAAATTGCGTCAGACAGCTGTTTTATGGTGATACATCCATCTAAATCTTTTTGAATCGTTCCAGACGACTGTGCATGCGATAGCAGAGGGTATGGATGTGGGTGAATTGTTAATTAGATCGTAATTCTGTGCTACAGAGATTCATTTTCAGTTGAACATCTGGGGGGCGTGGGGGGGGAGAGACAGCAGTTACAGAGTTTTAATTTAAAAAAAAAAAAAACAATTTCTGTTTCCAGCATCAGTTTATGGTGTTGTTTTGTTTTTCATTTAATTTGCCGCGTGTGAAGTAGCTTAATTATGTTCCACACATTCATGATGCAGTGAAGTGGATTAACACAAAGGACTTTGTAACCGTTTCAGTCACAGAGACTTGAGAAACCATCTGCTGGTTTATCGTCTGACAGCGAGTCAGGAACGGAGGACGTAGCTGAGGTTTCGCAGCATGTTTGTCCGGTCTCCACACATGCACTGGTCTCCACAGAATTCGGGTCACAAGGTGGTACTTCATTTCATTATGAAACTGAAGAGGAACTGCAACAGATACAGTGTCTGTATTTGCCAGGTCTGTTGTGGGGTTTAAATTACTTGTTAAAAATGGTAATATGAGCATTACACCAAAAGGCACCATTTCACTTCTGTTTTGACCACTTTTTCATGATTGCACTGAAATCAGCTGGCAGGGTTAATTTAATATTGTGGAGCAGGAAAAGGGACATTCCAGTGCAGGGCCGTTCCATCATTCACGGGGATAGCGATGTGGAGAGGGGTGGATCTGCTGGATAAGCACCATCACGTATGATCTTTTTTAACCTACACTATTATTTATGATATATAATGAAAAATAGAATAATGAAGATATCCTGATGTCAAGCATGAATGCTCTCAATGTAATGTGTGGCTTTGAATGCCAGGAGGTAAATACTTGCTTGTTTTCGAATGGCCATTAAATAACAGAATACATCTACTGTACTCACCATGGGTCAAAGGTCAGGGGTCAAGGATAATAACCTGGAGATGTTTTCTCTGTCCAGCCTGTTTGAGCCACAAAACCAAAGCCCAAGGTCAGCGGGCAGATGCCTGAGAACCTCAACATGGTGTCGGTCAAAAACCGATACAACAAAAGAAGAAGAAAAAGAGGAACAGGAAGTCTAGAACACTGTGCTGCTTCCTCTCTGTTCTGAGTCCTCCAGCGCCGTGTCGTCCGTGCTGTCAGAGTACAGAGTGGTGTCTCTAGTCCTCTTTTTTTCATCATCCCTCTCTGGCACAATGAGACGAAAGGCTGAGTTATGCTGTGGAAAGGAGAGTAGCAAGCCATAGGCATCATAACAAAAACCTTGTTTCTCCATTTTGTTTTTTTTTTTTTTTGTCATTTTCAGCTTTGGTACATGAATACACAGCTTGCGTCATTAGTTTTCACTGTCTCTGTCTCAAAGCTCTGAAACTCTTTTTTTTTTTTTTTGTAAGAGAAAATGTGACTCAAACTTGTCTAATGCAGTGCAATAGGGAAACAGTTTTTTTTCCAATGTCCTGCTCTTTTGGAGATGCACCGTGCTTCATGACTTGGGCAGTGCACCAATGAAAACAGTGGTGGGTCCATAGGGACCCATTAGGGCTCATGAGGGCTGAAAGGCTGAAGGGGCTACAGAAAGCGGGTCCTCCAATGGGTGGCTGTGCTAATGCCTGTTTCATTAACGCAGCGGACTGTCTCTAGCTCACATCTTCACCATACAGCTGCAGACAGGGGTTCACAGGGTTAATTGAGGGGGGTGAACGGGATGTAGGTGCGAGACGGTCTACTGT
This sequence comes from Albula goreensis, assembly GCA_022829145.1. Classification (NCBI taxonomy): domain Eukaryota; kingdom Metazoa; phylum Chordata; class Actinopteri; order Albuliformes; family Albulidae; genus Albula; species Albula goreensis. Next base: position 1,851,105 of record CM040745.1, on the reverse strand, counting down.
CACTCTGTCTCAATTAAAGATAAAAGCCGCACCTGCGTCCACCAGCCTTCCTCCAATCAGGTCGCAGCTCCCTGGCTATCATTACTATGTCCATAAGCTTTCATGAGACTTAATTAATTGCCCTAATGAATGGGCTTCTCTTGATTAGATGGCTCTGCTCATGAATAACTCTCTGGAATCATTGTGTGTGCATGGAGCGTTACCGTGTGTGTGTGTGTGTGTGTGTGTGTGTGTGTGTGTGTGTGTGCGCGCATGGAGCATTACCGTGTGTGCTCTGTGTGTGTGTGTGTGTGTGTGTGTGTGTGTGTGTGTGTGTGTGTGTGTGCATGGAGCATTACCGTGTGTGCTCTTGTGCGCATAAGTGTGTGTGTGTGTGTGTGAGAGTGTGAATGTGTGTGTGTGTGTGTGTGAGAGAGTGTGAATGTAAATGTGTGTGTGTGTGTGTGTGTGTGTGTGTGTGTGTGTGTGTGTGTGTGTGAGTGAGTGTGTGTGTGTGTGTGTGTGTGTGTGTGTGTGTGTGTGTGTGTGTGTGTGTGTGTGTGTGTGTGCGTGTGTGTGTGTGTGTGTGTGTGTGTGTGTGTGTGTGTGTGTGTGTGTGTGTGTGCGCTCTCAGAGAGCACATGTGCCAGCTTTCAGAAAGCTGTATTTGTGGATTTATTTTTATATAACTGAACATGGTTCTTCAGAATACACAGGGCATGCAGGTATTGTTCATTCGGTCATTTTTGGGGATATGTGATGTTTTTTTTCTGGTACCCTGTGTACAAAGTTATTATTATTTTTTTAACGATATAAAACGGAACAAAATAGCATGACAACCACAGCCTTCAGTGATTGGCCAGATGTGAAAGTGGGAGGGTTTCTGGTGGTCACCTTTCCCTACTTGTCCAATGAACAGTTTTAAGGAGAATCCAATCAGAGGTTTATGTTAGCGAAGTCATTCTTTTTTATTTGTAGGTATTTGTCTGAGACGTGTTTGCTAGCTCGGGTTTGTGTACTAGATAGCCACTTTGAACAAGAAAAGTTAACCTCTCATCCTGAAAAGATATGCTGAAAACAGCAGCAGAATTGTCTTTGGTAGATAGTGTTACTAGCCATGTATCTGTATGTCATGTGATAAAGCTAGCACAGAGATTGCCAGCTACTGGTTTTTGAGTTTTAACATGTTTTTTTTTTTTCATTTTTGTATTTACAATGTGTATACGGTTTATAAAATCTGACATATGTGAGTTCCACTCACAGTTCATTCATTTATCTGCTGTAAAACATTTACTCTCAAATTCTTGTTAATGTATTAGCAACATTAACTCTTGTTAATGTGAGTGTGCTGTCAGCATGCTACTGTTTGTACCATCATTGTGGAAGTGTGCAAGCTTTCAGTGCATTAGTTTGTCTGTACGCCAAGCATCAGTGTGTGTGCTGTTAGTCTATTAGTGTGTGTGTGTGTGTGTGTGTGTGTGTGTGTGCGTGCTCACAGCATTAGTGTACGCTGTGAGTATGTTAGTGTGTGTTCTTGGTACAGTGCAGCACGCTTCGTGACTCTAAAGAAGACGAAGCAGCAGCTGGTAAGCCGGTTTTATATCATGTATTCACCTCTATTAAAGGAGCCAGACCTGCCCCATGCCTTGTAGCTCTCATCCACTGCAGTTAAGCAGTGACCTTTTTAAGAACGCTATTTAAGAAGCGTTTATCGGCGTAAATTCCTCTGAGCTTGAGCTTATTCACTGATGTGTTTTTTGACATGCAGAGCTAAAGGTCTGAAGGCAAACCCTTTTTTAAGAAGTGTTTTATTTTTTTTTTGGTATTTAAATCCTTTATGTTTCCCCGTCAGAGGCTGTTCTGCAGGAGCAGAGATTTGCATTCATTGACACTGTAATTTAATGGCGGGAGCATGGAAGGCCAGCTAGCGTGAAACACTAAGAAGTGGGTGTGGGGGGGGGGGCTGCTGTAATTGCGTCGCCCCAGACAGCTGGCCTTTCAGTCGCCCTTCCTGTGCCTCCCTTTATTCTGCTGGAGAGTGGGGTCCTTCTCGAAAGTGCCCGTGAAGGTGAGGGAGAGAGAGGTGGAGAAGAGTGGAGAAGAGAGGTGTAGAAGGGGAGCAAGAGATCGTGGGAGAGCGAGCAAGAGAGAACTTGGCCACTGTTGGGTTAGGGCTGACCTGCTCTCTCACTGCCCAGGGAGACGTACTGCAGGGCGATCTTTCAAAGGGAAATGCAGGAGGTGACATTTCAGGTCATTAAATCAGGTATGGCATTTCATATACCTCTGACCCATTTTAATGAGCTTTGGTTAAATGAGAGAGCAGGTGGAATGCTCCTCTCCCAAAACTGCACCTGAATCAGCGGCCGTGGGATGGGCGGGCTCTTCAGGGGTGTTACTTTCTCGTGAGGTGAATTAACGTGATGCTCGTCTTTGATTTGCTCAAACCATGAGACTTGTCAAAATGGTGATGATTCATAACTTTTCGTTTTGTTAACTTTGTGTCGTGATCATCGTTTTTTTTATTAAAATTAAAATAATTGCGTGTCCCCCTTTAAACTCTACAAAAAGAGAATATAATTTTTTATCTGCAAATATTTAGTAAATTGCCAATGTTCCCGCAGCCGGCTGTGTAATTAAAACTCATTAGGCCCGTCTCTTCATCAGTGAGGAGGATTATTTTGGCTGGGTTCTGTATTTTGTGTTTACGGACACGGTGCAGCGTTTGTTCCCCGGTTTCTCTGAATGATGTGTCATGGGGTCACGCTCTCGCACATGGGCTCTCTGTTTGGCTGTCATCGCTCGCAGACGCTTTGTAGCTACATGTAGAAGTGAGCACACTCAGACAGCTTGGTGACAGGGACCGGGGCCCAGAAAATTGTGTGGGAGACACGCGCAGGGGAGAGAGAGCTGTTTAATCAGGCCTGCTTCTGTAGAAGTAAACCCAAACCCCAAACCTGTCAGTGTGATAATTAGGCGTCAGCACAGATCTGAACCGCACAGTCAGTGCTGTGACTACACGAAGGCGACAGACGATAATAGCATCAAAGAAATACAACAGTGCTCTTCATTGCTAATGTTTGCCAAACCTTGGAAATGAACAGACAGCATGAACACATGTGAATGGGTGTATTATGACTGTGTGTGTGTGTGTGTGTGTATATAATGTGTGTGTGTGTGTGTGTGTGTGTGTGTGTGTGTGTGTGTATAATGTGTGCGTAGGTGTGTGTGTGTGTGTATATATATAATGTGTGTGTGTGTGTGTGTGTGTGTGTGTGTGTGTGTTTGTGTGTGTGTGTGTGTGTGTGTGTGTGTGTGTGCATGAATAGGGGCATTTGTGTGTGCGTTTGCTTGTGCATGTACCAAATATAATCACAACCACACAAAACAAACCCATCCAAAGCACTCCACTGTGACACATTAGCTTTCCTCATATACAGCGCTGTGCATTAAATATGCAGAAGCAGCGATGATGATGGTGATGATGATGGTGGTGATGGTGATGGTGATCATAACGGCTGTAAAATGTGCTCGCACGTGTTTGGTTTCATGTGGGTGGCCCCGCTGTATTTGAGCATTGCGGCTCCTGTCAGACCCTCGTAAATATGCCCGGATTCGCTTTATATGATAATAAACACACTCTCATTTCTATTCAAACTGTTGTGCTAAAACACACATGGCTCCATTATTCAACTCTGCCAACATGCCGTTAGCAGTGAACAGCATTGTTTTTACAGGGGAAGAAAAATAAGGCTGTTAGTTTATGTGTTTCTCATTCGATAACGGCAGCCCCACAGACAGACGCCTGCACGTGGACACATGTAAACATGTGGTAAGTGCGGGTCCCCTATGGGAGAGTAATATTTACCCTTTCGGCGAATGGCGACAGAATAAAGTGTGTACTGGGTTGCCAACTGTCAACTGAATCCCCCCTGCAGGGGGGAGTTTAATCTGCCCTATGGCCCACGTACCCTCCCCAGAGGAGCACCTCAATGAGCTTGCCTCCCACACACACACACACACACACACACACACACACACACACACACACAAAGTTTACAGTGTGTGACTGTGATGGATTGTTTGTAGTTAGAGGACACCTTCAGAGTTGTGTTTCCCTGCAGGAGATGGTAATCTGGCCTCTCTGACCACTATGAGGATAGAGAGCGTAAGTAGACCTCATTTAACACTCCTGCCTGTGCTGGCAACTGCTTTTGTGATTTTTATGAATAATAGGTTATTTTCCCCTGACTGGGGCAGTGGAAATGCTACAATGCATTTTTCTCTGCTCCGCCGTGCGGTTTATTCATTGCACATACACACACACACACACACACATCAGATACATCAGAGCATGTGATCTAAAAAGACTGAGTGCGTCTGTTTTTTTCAGCGCGCTCAGTGACACAGTCTGCTTTAGGGAGCCTTCTCTCCTGGCCGGCCCGATGTCCGCACAATGTAGCCGCATCAAGTTTTATTTCGCAAAAACGTTTTTGTCGCAATGCGCTTCACTGGCAGCGACCCCAGGCCTAAACCCCCCCTCGAATTAAACGAATAGGGCGACCGTGGTGGAAAAGTGCAGTGGAAGAAACCTCCTCTGACGAGCTTAGCTCAACGTGCAGGTCAGTCAGTCCGTTTGGGAGCTGTTGAGGTGTTCAGGTGCAAAATGATCATACGGAAATGCATCATCATTCACTTTATGATGACACCGTGACATTTGCATGAATATTATATAACTACACACATTTTTATTTAAGACATAACATTGTTCTTTTGTTATTTTCACTGAAGAGTGTCAGTAAACTATTGATCCACTGCTCCTGGATTTTAGTGTGCGGTTTTCAAATAAATGGTTATATTTTTCCAAACATCTTCAAGGAGACCTGGTTTTTAAATCATAAAAATGACATTCTCATCAGTATCATATCTGAATGAACACTGTATCGTGACCTGCAGATTGCATTGCATATTGTACCATGAGTCACCTGCTAATACCTGCGGGTCAGAAACAGGCTGTGTTTGCGTTGAAGTGAAGCTGTCCCTCTCCTGTTTCTGGATGCTGCATCGCTGGAGCAGAGAAGCAAAGGCTGTGCGAGATTTCATTACCCTGCTGCGAAGAGCAATCAAAGACAGAAAGGGAGAGAGAAAATAAAACACACATCGCACGAACACATTTTTCTGCTTGCAAGAAGATGCCTGTGGGTGATTAACATTTCGTTGGTCGTTAGGCGCAATCTATGAGTGCTGATGGATTTGATTGGAGAGGAGCAGATGAGAACAGGTTGAGCCCGAGGCGGGCTGGCTGTGTGCTTTATGAATGTGCCTCTCTCCGTGGTAATCGCTGTGCAGTAAAGCAAAGGGATGGAGTCGGTCAGATGCACACTACGGCTGGGGGAGGAAAATCAATACAGTTTCGTATTGCGATATTTTTCATGATACATCATGATATTTCACAATACTTTGATGTTTTTTTTTTTTTGGTTGCATTTTTTCATGAAACTTTTTAACTTTGTGAACGCTTAAATTAAATTTCCTCACAATTAAAAAAAAATCAATTTCAATATAAATTCAAAAGCTTTTTTAATCGGTTTTGCCCTAATTTTGGTCTGAAGATGAACAATTTTACTGTTCCTAATTGTCAAATGAAAATAAAATCCCTTTTCCCACGGTAAGACATCACAAAGCTGAAAAGTGAAACTCATGCTGTCTCAGTACTGTGGCCTTCATATTGTGATGACAGTTCTCATTCCTGATTCACACTTCTTCCCTGCCCAGCTCCCTAACCATTACACTACACTGTAACCTCTGAGCTACAAGCCCAGCTCCCTAACCATTACACTACACTGTAACCTCTGAGCTACAAGCCCAGCTCCCTAACCATTACACTACACTGTAACCTCTGAGCTACAAGCCCAGCTCCCTAACCATTACACTACACTGTAACCTCTGAGCTACAAGCCCAGCTCCCTAACCATTACACTACACTGTACCCTCTGAGCTACAAGCCCAGCTCCCTAACCATTACACTACACTGTAACCTCTGAGCTACAAGCCCAGCTCCCTAACCATTACACTACACTGTAACCTCTGAGCTACAAGCCCAGCTCCCTAACCATTACACTACAC
>CM040745.1:1820000-1837500 GCA_022829145.1 Albula goreensis | reverse complement strand
CCTGGAGAAAAACGCAGGGCACAAAGAGAAAAATCAGGAGGTATTGATGTGAGCCATTCGCAGTTTCACCTGCAGAACGATGCAATCACCGTGACTGCCTCAAAATCACAGCTAAAACGGACAGGTATGAGCTGAAATTGGAGGTAAATTAATGTTTTTTTTATGGTGTGCTTTTTCATATTTTTTGAAGGCCTATTAATGTCAGAGGAGCTGGCGGAGATTGCAGATTTCATCTGTGTGAAAGGAACCTTATCAGGATATGCATGTGGTCCCTGTGATGAGCTTTTGGAGCAGGTTACATGTGGGTTCAGTAGGGGGCGCTGTGAGGTTCTGCCTCTGTTTGGTCTTTGACATTGAATCATGGAATACAGAAGTAGACCTGAGCCAATATAAAGTGTATTATACAGGAAACGGATGGAAGTGATTTTGTGAACGTGTAGTTTTAGCAGAAGAGTCAAACTCTTTGGGTGTTCTGGTACAGGCTTGGAGCTGTGATGGATACTCTCTAATGCAAGCCTGTGAGACTGCAGCCCTGCAAGGGATCAGATAACCACAGCAGCCAATGCAGAGAGCAAATGTTTGAGAATTTAACCAAGACACCCAGTAAGGTTAACACCCCTACTCTTTCCACATCCCATGGGATTTTTTTACTGACCTCAGTAAGTCAGGAGATCTGTTTGCCTCCTACAGCACTGTGTCCCCATCACTGTGCTGGGACATTTGATTTCTGTTCAGTCCGGAGGGAATAACTCACCCTGCTGGATCAAAACAATCTCTTCCTCTGAGTTTCTCATCCAGCTATAAAACAGTCCAGACCTGTTTAGATTTCGCAGTTTGACATAAAAACAGAGCAGGGCGGAGTGGCTGCTGGCATGCACCAGCAGTGTTGTGTGAACACATCTGATGATCGTGACCCGACACGCCGTGATTGGTCCATTAGCAGCGGTGTTAATGGGTGCTGTACACAGACTCTGTTCGGCTCTGATAATCCTGCTCCGTTTGCTCTGGGTGTCCGTTTGGCACCCCGCTGTGTTTGCTGGCTGCTCTGTCAACTCGAGGACAACAAGCAGACTTTTGGGTCGTAACCTTGGGAACGGTGGCTTCGTACTGTTGATGTTTCCTGTAAAGCACATTTGATTAAAATGGGACAGGAAATTAACCCCACCCCACCCCAGAACACATACACAGATAGACAGACATTGGCACACAATCTTACTGGAGCTTCAATCAAAGATGCCAAACCACCATAAAATCTGAAATTAGGCTGTTCAGACTGGATTCATTTGGACCAGCAGTGCAGGAGAGATTTTTGAAGTAGGGGGACCAAACTGTGAGCAAAAGGTCTCAACTTTTAAACTTATACAATGTATATATATATATTTTTTTTTTTCTCAAAAGTTGGGGGGACAGATCGGGGTCCCTATGAAACTGGGGGGGACGTATCCCCCTGGTCCCCCGCTATCTGCACCCCTAATTTAGACAAATAATGTCTAGCTTTACTGTTTGGCATTCAGTTGAATTGAAATGGGTGTTAGTGTTTACCATGGCCAGGCGATGGGGAGTGGACTCCCCTACCATAGGTACTGCAGTCCAGCCCTGGACTGAGCCCAGTTTCTCTGCCCTCATAGTTCTATTGTGAGCAGCGATGTCTTACCCAGTTCTTTTCTCCCTCAGGTACCCCTCTACTGGTCAGGAGCAGTAGTGACTCCACCCTCAGCCCCCCGTTTGAGACGGGGCACCCCCGACCTGAACACCTTGAAGGCAGGCCCTCCCCCCATGTGAGTATTAAAGGGTGGGGTGGGGGTGAAGGGTTGGGGCGACTGGAGATTTTGGGGTGTTTCCAGTCTGGCTGAATGTGAAACAGAGATGGGGAACCCCACGTTTTCCACCGATCCCCGCAAGGCTTCCTGCCATGTCTCAAATGCTTCTCTTTCCATTTTATTTCCATTTTAAAACTTTTTGCTGGAAAGTAATTAAGAATCTCACATTAATCACATACATAGATGCAGAGAGATTCATTACCTTATGTTCCTGCTGACTTAATTGTTCTAGTTTTACAAGAGTACAGCAGTTTGATCTTATCATATTCTAGGGTAAAACAGATTTTTCCTAATTACCGTGTGCTGTGAATGGAAAGACTGAGCTTGCAGTGCTGTTTTCTTTAAAGAAATTTAGCAGCAGTCCTTCTTCGCGTGTCTATCCCATGGTGCACTGTGGGTTTGTGGAGAAATCTGATTGCGTCTATTGACTTGGCCATTTAAATGGTAAAGTCCCTGGTCAGGCTCATAGCTGTGTGTCTCACTCTGATGCAGTATAACTCAGCCCAGCTCTCCGGGATGTACAGTTTTCCATGTTTTCATCATGTCTCAGGTGGTGCTTGGGATAAAACATCGGCCCAGAGGCCAGCAGTAACAAGGTTCAATCCCCATAGTTAGCTACCGGATAGCAGTGTTGTATAATGGTTTGGTAGCTGGGTTTGTAGCCCCAAAGTTGCAGCTAGGCCATTACTGTTATACCCTTAAGCAAGACATACAACTTTAATTACTTAAACAGTAAGTATCCAGCTGTATAAAGGAATCACATGTGGAAATGTGTGTCACTCTGGATAAGAGCATCTGGTCTTATAAATGTAGAATATAAATTTGCTATGCCAGGCCTATGAGAGATGGTCACAGTATTAAAAAAACATTTTTAAGTACTGGTGGTTTAAATAAGGTAACAAGGGACCAGACCTGAGCGAGGAGTGTTTTGCATGTGAGGAATCGGGTGACATGTAAAACGCGGAGCGGAGTCGACCCTGACGGATTAGAGCGATGAGCAGCACTTCCACCCGCTCAAAGGCACTGATACATTTAAACATTAAGGTGACCAAAAATGGGTCTGCTGTGTGCTTACCATAATAACACCCCCAGCCCAAAGCCCCTCCACTAACCCCTCCCAAACTCCCCCACAGCCCAATTATGTTGAGCGCTCTCGCTGCAGTCCAGTGGGGTTAATTAAACTGGCAGCATTCAGTGATGAAGCCTGACGCACCCCAGGAATATCGGGGCGATACGTGACAGGGTGGGGTGGGGGGGGACAAAGCCAGCTTTCTTTCTCCCTTTTTTTTTTTATCTCTCTCTCTCTTTCTGTTTTGTACAGCAGCCAATCTGTTCTGATCCATCTGGATAAACTTCACTTTCTGGTTCTTTTGAGCAGGTCTCACCTCCCCTTCCCGCCCCCTCTCCAATCAAAGCCCAAATCCCCTGGGCGTGTTTCTGTTGTTCAGCCTCGATAGCGACAAGTGTCATATCGTGCTAAAGCACGGAGGGCCGCAGACAGTGTGTCACTCAGAGCTACGGGGATGGAGACCGTTCTGGAACGCCACACCTGATCAGAGACACACCTGACACACTGTCGTGCTGTCGTTGCTTGGCTGTCTCCGGAAACGGAGTAGATTATTCTGAGAAAAGACTGAGAGTTTGCAGCGGGAGAATGATAAATAACCTTCCCCTGAGGTTGTAACGTGCTAACAGAATAGAACACAGGCTAACAGAACAGATCGGCTGGTGTGAGATGCTTGACTGTTTTGAAATTTTTGGTCTTTGATATTTTTTTTTCTTCTTTTTGTGTTGGAGGCACCTTTGTCAGAGGTGCCTAAAGAATCCACTGAGCAGATTCTGAGCTCAGTCTGGACCCAGAGACTGTTTCCACCTGTCAGACCACATATGAACAGAGGATGAAACGACATTGAGAGTTCATAGGCATTCATAACACCTACATAAAGCATTCACAAAGGTTGTAGAAAGATTCAAAACAAGCTTTCACAGTGCCTTTATTCAGTCCTGTCACTTAGCAGTGACATAAGTACGGGATAGAAATGTCACATTACAGGGAAAAAAATGTCAAAATGAAAAGACCAAAAGCACAGCTGATTCGTGACTGGTTGTTTCTGCCATTATTATCTCCGCTAATGTGACACAAGACAGAAAGGTTGTGTAAATGTTTATTTAACCAGCTGTGTATGCTTCTGCAAATGTTCATAAAGGCTATATGAATGCTTTATGTTTGGCGTTATGAATGCCTGTCTAAGTCCCCACACTACTGAATCCAGACAGGCAGAGACTGCGCTTTCCTCTCAGGGCTGTAGGGTGCTGTTGATCTTCGTCGTTACGCCGTTAGCGTGGCTGAATCCCCGTGTCTCTGCGTGCAGAGCGGGAGGGCGTGCGCTCTCTGTTCTTCTTCATGCTTTATTTCCCCTCCAGCACTGCAGGTCATTAGTGAGGTATCCCTGGGAGGGGAACCTGGGACTGCTAATTGGACTGGGAGTATTTTCTGTTTGAAAGACCTCCTGGGTTTAATTCATGAAAAAATATAGTTATTTTTAATGTGTCTCCTGCCTGGATGTAGCCAAAATAATCCTGAGGGGAAAGTGTGGTTTATGTCGACGAGGGGTCGAGGGTTAGCGTGTGCGTCAGGAGCAAGGTCGTCATCGTGCTAACGGGCTGCCCCTCCTTTCTAGTGACGAGAGAACAAGGTTTATTTTCATACAGTTTATTTATGTGTTTGGATTAATTTACAACAGTCTGTCTATTTTTGATTTAAGAAAAGTTTGTTTAAAATAAGCAAAGTCACCGGCCCAAATGGAGAATCACTTCACGTCTTAAAAAAAGGTTTATGTAATATTGAATTAAAAAAAAATAATACTGGTGGAAAATTCAAGAAAATCAATCTTGAAACAAGTTCATAATAGGTGTGTGTAATCCGTCCTGCTTTTTGTCATTGAAATTCGGCGGCCCTATGGGCTTTCAGACTGACAGCCTGCTCCTGCCTACAGCATGCTGAGGTGCTTCCAGGCTGTTGAAAACAGGAGGCAGACACATACACAATCCTCTGGACTGCCTGTGGACTACTGCCCTTTGTAGCCGAGCATACTTGAAGCATACTCACAGTATACCAACCCCGTTTTATGGACTACATTTCCCATGATTCATGTGCACAAACTGCATAGCATATGCTTACTGGCGAACTGGCAGGTCCACACAGACGGGTCTGCACAGACACAAAAAAAAGACTGCTGCGCTGACCGCTAGATAAATAACCACTCAGAGGTCGCTGTTATGACCGTGCTGTTTTGCAAAGAAGGGAGCAAAAATAAAACACCAATGCGTCTTTGCCTGAGTGACATAATAAAACACAGTAAACATGGCTGATATCGGGAACAGCACATTTTAAGTGTTCATACAAGGTTCACTCCAACCATGCTAACATGATAAAAGTGAGAGAGGATGATGTTGTTACTTGCATGTGGAGAGTAGTGGAAGCAACAGAGAGGTATGAGAATCTATGTGCGCAGAGCAGGCAGTGATAACGTGTACAGTGACTGTGAATATTTTAGCGCGCCCTGAAACTCTGCACTAAAACATGTTTGGTAGTGCAATGTAGTGTGATGATTGGTGTGATAGTGATATGGAATTAAAGTGTGTGTGTGTGTGTGTGTGTGTGTGTGTGTGTGTGTGTGTGTGTGTGTGTGTGTGTGTGTGTGTGTGTGTGTGTGTGTGTGTGTGTGTGTGTGTGTGTGTGTGTGTGTGTGGCTAAATGATTGATTTATTGAGTGTTAAAGTCAGAGCTGCATTAATGAGAGTTACAGACTGAGTAACCCGTCTCATTTGTGCTGACCCCCAGCTTTGCTTGTTGAATATGTTGTCCATATAAAGCAAAATGCACACATGCAAAATGCACAGATGTTCCCAATACATGGAAATGCACACACGCACGCACGCACGCACGTACACACACACACACACGCACACACGCACACGCACACGCACACGCACGAACACTCCCACACATACACACTTATATATGTTCCCTCCACACAGGTTTACTATCCAATTTTGAAATGTTATTTGTTATGTCAGGACCATGTTTTATCAAACATAATTTACATCGACCAGCATTTTATGCCATCCATATAATAAACAATAAACTATTTTATACCATAGCAATGTATGATGGGAAAAAGCCTGCCTCTGTATAGCCCTGCCCACTGTGCTTGTTTTCTCTCTATCCAGAAGGATTTGCTGTACATTTTCTAAAAAAGTAGTGAGGGTTGGGAATTTGGGGCAAACCTGTTTAATTAGTGAGAACATTATTTCCTTTTCTTCTTTATATATTTAAAAGTTAGCTGAAAAACAAGCTCCTCTTCCTTTCCCAGTGCCCCCCCCACACACACACACACGCGCGCACACACATGCATGTACCCCCTAATTTTCCTCATTTCTACACTGTAAAGCTGGGGTTTTGTGTTTTTGACCATATGATTGAGGTGACTATGACATGCTCAGGGATAAATGATTTAGCTACATCTATAATTCTGGGACAATAAAGAGATGGGCCACCGTCCCTATTTAAAAAACACCATAAAAAACGAATGCAGCATTGTAAAGCGTTGAATGGCAGGCGTTTGTTTAATAGGTGAGGGTGTGGTGTCGGTGCAGGATGCTCATTGTGTTCATGGTGGGGTGAAGCTGCCCTGCATTAGACAGACACAGGCCCCCGTCCATCTGTCCCCCACGTCATGTGACTCCTGATTATTTCTGATGATCTGGGGGGTGCTCTGAAACGGGGTCATTTTTAGCAGTTATGCATGCAGGGCGGGGGCTCTCTCAGAGGGATCTGAGACCTCGTTTGGGGGCTGGGGGAGGTGTGGGATGGATGGATGGAGGGAGGGAGGGAGCGAGGGAGCGTGTGTGTCCGTGCGGGGAGGTATTCATCTCTGATGCTTGTGACGCACTGGAACTGACGAAGCAGAAAGACGTAATTGCGCTGTCCCAGCATGTGTTTGTTTTTGTTTTTAAACTGTTCATTTTGCATTTATTCTGTTTAACTAAGATTCTGCCTCGGGCTTTGCGTGGCCCTCATTAAAAATAGCCTTGACCAGGACAGGAAGGAGAAAGGAAGGGGGGAAGCGCAGAGAGGCTGCGCCTCTGAACGGATAACATGGAGAGTGAAAGTGACCCCTCTGCGGCTTAGAGGGGTGTAGCGGTACATGGGTGTGTGTGTGTGTGTGTGTGTGTGTGTGTCTGAGCCTGACTGCGCTGCCGGTACCTAACCCAAACAGACAGAGTCAAACAAAACCCTCTGTGTGTTACAGGAAGGGACCCCCATGCTGGCCCACAAAGGAGGAGCACAAGACAGAACCACGGGTGATGTACCCCCCACCAAAACGAGCCACACCTCCCCCAGGTAAGGTGTGTGTGTGTGTGTGTGTGTGTGTGTGTGTGTGTGTGTGTGTGTGTGTGTGTGTGTGTTAGAGAAAGAGACTCTGCTTGTGTATGTTTGAGAGTGAGTGTACATGCTGTCATGTTTGTGTGTTACTGACCTACAATTATTGTTTAGTCCCTCTGCTGAGAACATTACATTACAAGGACATTTTTTAGACGCTCTTATCCAGAGCAACTTACAAAGCAAAGTGCATAAGAATGAACATCTGTATTAGTTTGTGTAAGTATATTTTGTGCTCTGTGTTGTTCTTCTCCTTCATTGTTATGAAGAAGGCTGCTGAAGGTGTATGTAGGGTGGTGGATGATGGGCTGGCTGGGGCAGGATGGAGACACTAACATGGCTGACTGAGACCAGCTCAGTGGAGTGTGCTGGCCAGGGATTATTCAGGGTCTGGCCTAGGATTATGCCGGCCGCTGGCTTTGTTCTCCTGCTCTGGTGTGTGGGGTCTGAGCGACCTGCTGGGATAGCTGTGGGATAGGGGGTGTGTGTGTGTGTGAGTGTGTGTGAGAGAGAGAGACAGAGGGAGGGGGAGAGAGGCAGAGGAGAGAGAGAGACAGAGAGAGAGAGAGAGAGACTGCTGGGCTAGTGTCTATTAAAATAATATGATATTATTCATATTATGACACTATTAATATAATATACCATGCATATAACACTGTATTTAATATTATAGTTTTTTATATTATAATTTTATATTATGTTTATTAAGGGGAATGTAGAATCATTACCAACAGAAAAATAAATATTTATACACCAAAATGTAATAATAGAGCCCTGTCTGACTGCTACAGCTGGATAGCTATACATAAGCAATTACAGCTCTATAACACTGTTATACAAATAGACCAACTGAAAAGCAGAGCGGTTTTACAGGACATTTCATGTTCCATTCCAACCAGTTCATTTCCACTTAGTTAATTAGAGCAGATTGATTAACCTGGAGAGCCAAAAGGGTGGGCTCGCTATCAGTTTAGACCCAAGAAACCAACCAAGGAGAGCTGACGATGTGATCAATCACTTCAACTAATCAACCGATCGATTTCTGACAGACAGTAAAAGTTCTGGACCACGGTTTCAGACATTTGAGTTATGGGATGGGAGGAGGGGATGGGGGTGGGAGGGGCACAGGTTTGGGGTTTTGGGGGGGGAGGGTTATTGGTCAGGAAGGAGCTGAAACTCAGACATGACCCCCGACCTCTCTGCAAGCCTCCATCTCCCAGTCTCTCACAAGTGCCGTAATCTTCATCGCACTTCATCACCAGGTGCCACTAATACTCCCTCAGTAATGATCCCAAACAAACTGTGACCGCGTTCCCGCTGCGAGCTGCGTAATAGGAGCCCTTTGTGGCAAAACCCTCTCATTCAGGAAATTCACAATTAAAGTGCAAAATTTTAATCTCCCACAAGCCTCCCCATTGTGGGAGGTTATTTATGTTTCCTGTGCCATTCGATGGATCAGCACATTTAGACCAAGGAGTTTTTTCCCTGTTTAAAGCTCCTGTTAAGACAGAAGTGTTTCTTTTCAATGTGTAATGGTGGGTGGTAGCGGTGTAGGGAATGGGAGTAGGAGTGATAGTGGGAGGGTACAGGAAGTGGGAGGTGTAAAGGAAGTGGGAGGAGTACAGGAAGTGGGAGGAGTACAGGAAGTGGGAGGAGTACAGGAAGTGGGAGGGGTACAGGAAGTGGGATGGGTATGGGAAGTGGGAGGGGTACAGGAAGTGGGAGGGGTATGGCAAGTGGGAGGGGTACAGGAAGTGGGAGGGGTATGGCAAGTGGGAGGGGTACAGGAAGTGGGAGGGGTATGGGAAGTGGGAGGGGTACAGGAATTGGGTAGCAGTGCATGAAATGGAAGTGGTATGTAAATGTGACAATGTAATATTTTGTAACATTTACCTTTTATCATTTGTGTGTGTGTGTGTGTGTGTGTGTGTGTGTTTCGCAGGCTGACACACACAGTGGAGATCTCAGGAGAGCGTGGGCCACTGGGTATTCATGTAGTGCCATTCTACTCCTCCTTGAGTGGACGGTAAATAAAGCGTGTCTGCACACATTACACTGACATTCATCTGCACTGGTGGTTAACACTCTGATCCAAGCTAGCTCTTAGCATCCTGATCAGTGTCTGGCCCTCCAGATGGCTCTGAGAGAGCAGCATTTTTCTAGATTGACCTGGGGGAGATCTATGTCAGCCGGTCTCATGCACACTGGTTTTCAATGATATGAATGCGGGATTTTCCACTGAATACCTTTCAGGAAATGTAACAGATAGTCCATTCAGTGTGTAAATAAGGCACACTCAGGAGGGGTTTTCAGTGTGTAACAAAGCCCTGCTGAGAGCACTGGCCAGAACACATAGGTTGGTTGTAATTTATGCATTCTGAAACAGTCTTTTGGTAATAACTATGTGTGTATTTTACTGTTGGAATTTCATAATGGCCAGGGCTGGAGTTCTGCAGAGGAATCAGTACAGGCTTCAGTATCAGAGAGAGGGGCAGAGAGAGAGGCCTAAGGGATAAGATGAGAAGAAAAGAAGAGAGGAAGATGAGGAGAAAAAGGGGGAACGAGAGAAAGAGAGATAAGGGAAAGAGGTGGTCAGGGGGCAGGAAGGGAAGGACGACGCATTAACCCAGCTCTCTGTGCGCAGTGTGGCAGTGTGCAGTGTGGCAGTGTTACAGGTTGTTTTGGCTCTGGACAAGGTCAGATTATCATGTGCAGCGTGGAGCAGCGCTGGGCCCCGCTGAGACCTTGAGCAGCGGCATAGGAGCAGGGAGGGAGGGCCCACTCCCGGCTCTGATAAATCCGCTCTCCCCTCGCACACATCCCCGCCCGTCTGCCCTTGTGCAGCCTAATCTCCGCGCGATACGGCTGCACACATTGCTCATTGCTGTTCCGGAGAGGGAAAAGTTTAGTTGTTAAAGGAGGAGGAGGAACAGGCGTGATGGGGCAGGAGCTTTGTGCATGTCATCCCTGCTCCCCGAGCAGCACTCGTGTCATTCAGCGCTGACTCTGGGTGAAGCTGAGTGGACTCGGCTCCTGGCTGGTCCCTGCAGGAGCGGAGGGGGACAGACTGCTGCTGAGGGGGCACATTAAGGCTGGTGGTGAAGCTTCTCTGGGCTGTGGCCCTTCGGCGCAGTGCTGTGCGGTGATCTAAGCTGATCCTTATGGAGGGGCGGCCATCTTGTGTGTTGTGTTGCTTCCGTGAGTGCGCTGGGGAGGATGCAGAGACATTGTGAGTTAAAACAACACACACACACGCACGCACACACACATACAAACACAAAAATACAGACATAAACACACACATATACCCCCACACACAAATGCACACCCATTGAGTATCATCTATGGAGTCTTCACTGTAACCACAACTGTGTTCCACCGTGTGTTACACAATGGCAATACTACAGTTGTGTTTATAGCCCTTTATGCTTTAGTCTTATTACAGTGATAGTGTATTATAGTTGTGTTTATTTGTCTTTATTCTTGACTTTAGCCTTATGACAGTGATAGTGTATAATAGTTGTGTTTAATAGTCTTTACTCTTGACTTTAGTCTTATTACAGTGATAGTGTATAACAGCGGTCCTCACTCCTAGTGTCAGAGTCTCAGTGTGTGCTGATTTGTGTTGTCACTCAGCACTTAAAGACCACTTAACACAGTTGATCACACTCAGTGATTGCTCTTGGTTCTGAACTTGCTGTGGAACTTCAGGTGAAAACAGAAAAAAGCCAGAGCAGACAGAAGCTGTCCAGGGCCTGGAGAGTGGACCAGTGGTTTATGATATATCTCATGTATCAACCCTTACATTTTAGAGTTTAACATTCTTATACATGTGTGTGCTGTCTGTCTGTGTGTGAATATGTGTGTGTGTGTCTGTATGTGTGTGTGTGTGCGTGAATGTGTGTGTGATCCCCTCCAGGTCTCTGGGCTTACACATTCGCAGTGTGGAGGAGAACAGCCGCTCAAAGAGAGAGGGAATCTTCCGTGAGGACGAGTGCATTGTTAAAATCAATGACACAGAATTAATGGACAAATCGTTTGCGCAGTAAGTACCAGCTCCTTGGAATCAGGCAGCTGCTTTTGTGAAGCTGCCGGTCATTTTGCGGCCTTTTGTTGTTGCTGACGTGTTTTTTCTCCTCTTACAAAGCATCCTCTGTGTGAATGCTATCAGTTTTTATCTTTACTTTAGGAAACAGACTGTCTTCTCCCTTGCGCATTGAGCTTGGAGAATAGCCTGTTTTTATGGTTTTATCTCAATATTGGACACGCATCAAAAGTAGTGGATGCAAAGCCGTTATAGAAGCATCATTAAAAGGCACCTTTCCTCCACTGTTTTTGCAGTTTATTCTCTCAATTGGCAATAAAATGCCAACTTTTTAGTTTTGTTATATGCTCTTTTGGAGTTTTGCAGTTAGAGCAAAAAGGATGGTTTCTGGCATGTGCCATCTTTGGCAGGTAGCACAGCTGCTATTCTTGGCTATGGATGGAGGTTGGAAAATTCCCAAGGCAAAAACTGGCTCAGCCCCACCAGGGGAAAAGCAGAGGGATTAAAGTGCCATATCCATCAGTCCCATCGCTCTCTAGTGACCTCTCCTGGGCGGATAGATGCTCGCAGGTCTTGTGAAGTGAGCATGTGTTGACTTTGTGCTCGATGGCCTTGGTGATTTGGGAATGCCAGCGAAGGCTAGCCTCAGTGAGTGGGAGGAGTCATGTGTGTGACCACTTCCTCCCTAGTCTGTGGGGGATTGTCATCCAGAGTGGGGCTGATAGTTTAGTTCAAATATGGCGGAAAAATATAACAATGTGATTTTGCTTATGATATGTTACAGTGAATTTTGAAATGTGACATCCAAAAATGAGGGATAGAAATTTATTTTATTAATATTTATTAATTAAGATTATCTGTGTGTTTCACAAGATCATTCATAAATAGCACAGAGGGACCTGGAGCTTCTGTCGGCCATCTTTGCCATTCCATCTGCTCTGTCAATGCTGTCATATCCTGTTAATGATGATGTCATTTCCCCCCTCACTCCCCACAGGTCACAGGAAGTGTTTCGCCAGGCGATGCACTCACCGAGAGTGCGCCTGGAAGTCCTGCCGTGCCTCAACAGGGACCGTTATGTGAAGAGCCTGATTGGTCCACGCTACACTCTGGAGCGGCCTGAGGGCGCTCCAAAAGTCACCGCGCCCCTCGCCCTCAAGCCTGATTCCATCGCCCGTCCCAAGGACTCCCCCAGGGGCAGTCGGGAGGCTCTGCGGTCCTCTCCTCTTCCTGCCTCCCACCCCAGCCCGCTCTCAGTACCTCCAAAAGGGAAGCATGACAGTCCCATGCTGAGGAAAAGCCCCACCTTCCCCCTCCCTAACCCCCTCAGCGGCGTGGCCAGTCAGAAGGGGGCCAGGAAGCTGAAGGTGGACCTGCAGAAAGGTATGGAAAGCTACGGGATGCCTGTTAATAATGTAAAATGGCTCCCATCATCGTCATGGTTCTGGTTCTGATTCTGATTGTGTTCCATCACCCTGTCTCTGACACCAGGGCCAGAGGGCTTGGGTTTCACCGTGGTAACCAGAGATACCTCTGTTCACGGTCCGGGACCCATCCTGGTCAAAAACATTCTGCCCCGAGGAGCTGCTATCAAAGATGGCCGCCTGCAGTCAGGTGACCGGATTCTGGAGGTCAGTTCTTCTGCGGAGTCAGTATAAGGCTGAGATAGCACCATATCTTATCCTCAAAAACACTGAAATGTGTCACTGTGGATTGTATTTAGTCTGTAATGTGGTGGGACTGGGAGGTTCGTCTGTAATATAGTTTCACCTCTCAGCTGAGAGCTTGACAGGATAAGGAGGGATTTATAATTAACTAGAAATGCTTGTTCAAGAATTCAGTGCTGTTGAGAAGAGAAAAGAACTTTTTAATTTAGTGCGAAATCTGGAAGTTGTTGTTGTAAACTCTGTTGTTGCATGGTTTCTCGACCAGTAGACACAAACACACAGGTTATATTTTGCGTATTTTATCAATTAGAGGCCATTTCATAACGCTACGTGTGTGATTCGTGGACTTTGGTCTCAATAGATCGTCCATTATGTCATCCGAACTGTATGCTGTGTCCTGCTCTGTATAAAGGTGGACACAGGTGTGTGTTAAATAAGGGCACCGGTACTTGAAGATTAAAGTAGTGTCTGGTGGATGATCATACAGGTATGGTAAAGGAGTAAAGGTGTATGGCAGAAGAGACTATAGGTAGATGATAGCACTGATATGTGAGTATAAGTGAGCATAGGGGGTGACCTGGTGCCCGGCTCCGTCCTGCAGGTGAACGGAGTGGACTTTTCGGGCCGGACGCAGGAGCAGCTGGTGGTGATGCTCCGCAGCACCAGGCAGGGCGAGACGGTGTCTCTGCTGGTGTCGCGTCCAGAGGAGCTCTTCCTTCCCCGAGAGCTGGTAAGGGTGTTTCCTGCATGATTACCATCAGCCCCCCTAGCCAGCCCCGACACTACTGACCCCCACCCCTCAATGACCTCTGTACCCCTGTGCCCTAACACCAAACGCTACTGACTCCCCCGTACCCCAAACGCTACTGACCCCCCCGTACCCTAACCCCAAACGTTCCCCCCCGTACCCTTACCCCAAACACCACTGACCACCCCGTACCCTAACCCCAAACGCTACTGACACCCCCGTACCCTAACCCCAAACGTTCCCCCCCGTACCCTAACCCCAAACGCTGCTGAACCCCTTTCAGCCCTCCAGCTCTTGTTTCCCTCTGTTCCATTTCACAGCGAACGTCTGAAAGAGTGTCCATCTCTGATCGTCTCGAGCAAATACATCATGACCCTGCAAAGTAAACCGATAATGAACATTATCAATAAAACAAGCATAATCCATAAACCAAGCATTCATTTATTTATTCATTCACTGTGGACACTCACTTTGTGTCATCCACATTCCCCATTTGCTCACAGCCTGTGTTATTCAAATTAGCTGTTCATCTGGTGCCTGTGTTATTCAAATTAGCTGTTCAGCTGGAGCCTGTGTTATTCAAATTAGCTGTTCAACTGGTTCCTGTGTTATTCAAATTAGCTGTTCAATTGGTGCCTTTGTTATTCAAATTAGCTGTTCAACTGGTGCCTGTGTTATTCAAATTAGCTGTTCAGCTGGTGCCTGTGTTATTCAAATTAGCTGTTCAGTTGGTGCCTGTGTAATTCACATTAGTTAATTAGTTGTTTACACACCTGTGATTCTGGGGTTGCCCAGGTTAGGAGTCTCACAGTCTACTGGGCCTCTCTGCAATAAGCCTGGCAAAGTCAGAGCGGATCAGAGAGATAACCGTCCCATTTTCAAGACGTAAGCGACATTTTCCACCTCATCGTCTCAGTGAAGGCGGGTCTAGGGGGAGTGCGATGATATAATCTGGAGAATGAGATATAAGCTGTGAGGCTCAGCACTAGTGGGGCCGAATGTGGAGGGGAGGGGTCCGTCAAATGCATCATGCTTCTCTACCCCGCCCCCTGAGAGCCTGACCGGTGTCTGAGCCGCCATGCTCCTGACATGATGATCTTCACTGCTCCCAGACTGTGAGGTGAAAACCGTTTTGAGACACGGCCCGTCAGTACTGCTATGCGCACCTTACGCTTCTCTGAACTGATGTTTTTTCAGGTTTGGGATCTCGCTGTGAGCTTTAGTGGAAATTGTTTAACCTCTGCCAGAGTCACAGACCCGGCCCAGGCTGGCTAACGGGGCAGCCATAGCCATCCAGCCAGAGTCACAGACCCAGCCCAGCCTGGCTAACGGGGCAGCCATAGCCATCCAGCCAGAGTCACAGACCCGGCCCAGCCTGGCTAACGGGGCAGCCATAGCCATCCAGCCAGAGTCACAGACCCGGCCCAGCCTGGCTAATGGGGCAGCCATAGCCATCCAGTCCTGTAGTCTAGTGGCTAGTGTAAATTAATGGGACCCCTGAGGTCGGTGGCTCAAGCCCCAGCCTAACCACAGCAAGAACACCATTGCTGTTGGGCCCTTGAGCAAGGCCCTTAACCCCACATTGCTCCCAGGGGGGATTGGCCCCTGGTTAGCCTAATCAACTGTAATTCGCATTGTATAAAAGCGTCAGCTAAATGAATATAATAATGTTTCCAAAAATATGATAATGGTACATAGTCAAATCAAGAACAAATCTTCCTCAACCCAAAAAAAACTAATTGCAAAACCAAAAAGAAATTAAAAAGCATAAAACTGCTGCATCTCTGTAACCCTCAAAATACACATCAAGGATTAAAGATGATAACAGGTTTAAGGGCCTCTCTCTCTCTTTTTTCGCTCTCACTCACTCTTTCTCTTCCTGTTCGTATCTCTCCTTCAACCCCTGATCTTTCTGTTGCTCCTTTTTTTCTGTGTAACCCTCTCTCCCTGCCCCTCAATAACCCTGTAACCCCCCCCCCCCCCCACCCCATTACTAGCTAAAGCACTGTGGTTCCAGCTCTTTCTGGCCATCTCACAGGAAGTGGGCAGGTGGCCTCATGGCCAAACAGGAAGTGCTGGAGCATGCTGGTCCATGTGGTGGTGATGTGCTCTGCACTGTTTGTCCACTCTATCCCCGGCCATTTCTCCTCAAGATCATAAGATCATCTTTCAGTGGATTTCTGTAAATAACAAACTGTAAAATTGACTCGTATTTACCGCTTGCGAAAGTAGCTCTGGCTTCTGTTGTGATGACATTTAAAATGCTGTATTTATTTTAAAAATATAAATGGTTTGGGAGCCCATCAAACAGACTGAAACAGATGACCTGCAGTGGATATTAATGTGTGCAGTGCTAATGTGTATGCCCTCTCTACACTTCACTGAGACGCAAAGACTTCTATGTAATATACATGCAAAGACATGGGCAGTATAAAAAAGGGGTACCAGATGTGCTTCAAGCCCGCTGCGAAAAAAAGAGGACTAGAGAGGTGCTCAACGGCACAGACAAACAGACTGTATAACAGGACTCCTTACCCCGACCGTTTCACTGGGACCAGCCCAAAATCAGGAACGCTGGAGCACTCTGAGCTCAGAACAAAAGACAGTTTAATGAACAGGGCAGGGCAATAGCCTTGAGTTTCTGATGCAAACTTTCTCATATTTTTCTCCTCTCAATGGTCCCTTGAGAATAAAATGTTTAGAGGATGTATTATGAATTAAAAATTATGATTAAGGGAAATGGAATCACCTGTAAACACACTCTGCTCTTAGCATTAAGTGACTTTTTCCACTGCTTATTAAGGAATAATCATTTATCAGAGATAATTGCTTTTTGGCTGGGATCGAAGATCATTAGCGCAGGGCTGCATGTTTTCCAGACAGCAGTTCCAGCTCTGACTGAACACCCACACCAGTGATGACACTTCATCTTCCTCTCACAGCCATGGAGAAACCACAGGGCCCAGATTTCTGGAAACCTGTGTTAGTGAGACAGGGTTAAGACAGGTTATGGTGTGTGCACGCATTTGTGCCAAATCACAACCGAACTGTCCGTTTGTCTAAAGCTATAGTTTACTTCTTGTTTGGTAACAATGTGTCAGTACTTCAGTATTTACCCCTTCAAAGCTCTTCAGCCCTGAACAGCCAATCTTCAGCCTCTTATATTATGACATCATAGACAGGACTAGGAAGAAGAACCACCATGTTTTAGGCAGAGCTTCATCTCAGCCCCACCCCCAAACTTCCATTAACTCCTCCCCTATCCCTCTCTCATTTGCATCCCCAGTCTCCCCATAACCCACCGCCAGCCACTATTAATCACCAGCACATCCATTACGGTTATTGCTGGGGGAGGGGCATCACCAAGTGTCCCAGAGTGGGGGTGTAATTTATCCCCATGGGCCAATCAACATTCAGGCAGGTGGTTTTGACAGGCTACGTCTGTCTGGGGAACACCGCCCTCCCCCTCTCTCCCTCCCCATCTCTACCACACCAGCTGGAGCTGAGGAAGCACTATGTCACTGTTGCCTTCCCCCCCCCACACCACCCACACACACACACACACGCACTCGCACGCACTCACTCACACACACATACACGCACTCACACACACACTCACACACGCGCACACACGCACTCACACGCACTCACTCACACACACATACACGCACTCACACACATACACACTCAACACACACACACACACTCTCTCTCTCTCTCTCTCTCTCACACACACACACACACACACTCACACACGCACTCACTCACACCCAC
>CM040745.1:1795000-1815000 GCA_022829145.1 Albula goreensis | reverse complement strand
CTGGGCTTTGGGACTAATGGGAATGAGGGGGGAGCAATAGTGTCATGTATATTCCTAATAGCCAGTGTAGTAGTGGCAGTAGTTGGGGATATAGACATAGTAAGGGTAGCAGCAGTAGGAGTAGTAATCATCGTATTAGTAGCAATACTTAAGGTGCTGGTTGTAATCTTAATTAGCAATGGTAGCTTAGCTGTGATAAAATACACTAATGGTGGTTTAGCTAATTATAGATGTAATGGTTATGGAGCTAGGCTTGTAACCCGTGGGTTGCAGGTTCGATTCCCATACAAGGCACTGCTGTTGTTTCTTTAAGGAAGGTACTGTAAATGTAATCTTTGTAAAACGGTAGTATCTGCAGTCGTTAGAGGAAGATAACTTTATCACATCCAATAAACAGATACACATATTTCTGAGTTTGCATAGAACCCATAGGATATTCCAAAGCAGAGATATGAAATTAATGTGGCTCTACATGCAAAGTAGTATGAAGACGAGTGGTTTAATCTTTTGTGCCGGAAATCACAGTACTAAGTAATCTTGACTGATAACAGTATTCTCTGCGTGTTCCACATGCAGTAGTAATCCTAGCAGATAACAGTAATCTCTGAGTGTTTCACACAAAACTGATAATATGAGGGCAAAGTCAGATGGATACAACTATGGGGGAGGGGCCAGGCGCACTGTAACCGGGGATACAACTATGGGGGAGGGGCCAGGCGCACTGTAACCAGGGATACAACTATGGGGGAGGGGCCAGGCGCACTGTAACCGGGGATACAACTATGGGGGAGGGGCCAGGCGCACCATAACCTCTCATCACAGTGTTCAGTCACAGTGTGTAGAATCAGAAGTGTTGAGTTACAGTGTTCAGTGTATGAGTTACAGGTTATGGGAGGATTTTCTCTGACAAGCAGGGCTGCAGGCTGAGGGGCTGCTTGTTGTCTCTGGCTGGTCCTACTATAGATGTGTGTAAACCAGCCCTGAGGCCCTGTAGCACAGAACCCTGTAACTCTGAGGCTCTGTAGCACAGCAGCCCTATAACTCTGAGGCCCTGTAGCACAGCAGCCCTGTAACTCTGAGGCCCTGTAGCACAGCAGCCCTGTAACTCTGAGGCCCTGCAGCACAGCAGCCCTGTAACTCTGAGGCCCTGTAGCACAGCAGCCCTGTAACTCTGAGGCTCTGTAGCACAGCAGCCCTGTAACTCTGAGGCTCTGCAGCACAGCAGCCCTAACACTGAGGCCCAGCACAGCAGCCCTGTAACTCTGAGGCCCTGCAGCACAGCAGCCCTGTAACTCTGAGGCTCTAGCACAGCAGCCCTGTAACTCTGAGGCTCTGTAGCACAGCAGCCCTGTAACTCTGAGGCCCTGTAGCACAGCAGCCCTGTAACTCTGAGGCCCTGTAGCACAGCAGCCCTGTAACTCTGAGGCTCTGTAGCACAGCAGCCCTGTAAATCTGAGGCTCTCTAGCACAGCAGCCCTGTAACTCTGAGGCTCTGTAGCACAGCAGCCCTATAACTCTGAGGCCCTGTAGCACAGAACCCTGTAACTCTGAGGCTCTGTAGCACAGCAGCCCTGTAACTCTGAGGCTCTCTAGCACAGCAGCCCTGTAACTCTGAGGCTCTGTAGCACAGCAGCCCTGTAACTCTGAGGCCCTGTAGCACAGCAGCCCTGTAACTCTGAGGCCCTGTAGCACAGCAGCCCTGTAACTCTGAGGCTCTGTAGCACAGCAGCCCTGTAACTCTGAGGCCTCTGTAGCACAGCAGCCCTGTAACTCTGAGGCTCTGCAGCACAGCAGCCCTGTAACTCTGAGGCCCTGTAGCACAGCAGCCCTGTAACTCTGAGGCCCTGCAGCACAGCAGCCCTGTAACTCTGAGGCCCTGTAGCACAGCAGCCCTGTAACTCTGAGGCTCTGTAGCACAGCAGCCCTGTAACTCTGAGGCTCTGCAGCACAGCAGCCCGGTAACACTGAGGCCCTGTAGCACAGCAGCCCTGTAACTCTGAGGCCCTGTAGCACAGCAGCCCTGTAACTCTGAGGCCCTGTAGCACAGCAGCCCTGTAACTCTGAGGCTCTGTAGCACAGCAGCCCTGTAACTCCAAAATGTATCCAAAAATTAGTTTATTGGTTTGTTTAACATGGACCAGTCTGGATAACAGCACCAGACATTCAGAGTTAGCTGGATAGCTTGTTGCAATCATTCGTCACTTCAGATGAGTGAAATGATGAAGCAGGGAAGAAAGGAGGGAGGGAGGGAGGGAGGGAGAGAGGGATGATGGAGCTGTACTCGTGGACACTACCCCCATCAGAATGAGAAGCACTGGGTTTGTGGCACAAGACGACGTTCCGCCAAGCTTCTATTCTTCCCACAGCACGGCTCTTAATCCACCGCGCCGCGCCTGACACCCGTCAAGATAAACGGCAGAGGGAGGAGGCCTGGGAGGGGGTGGGCGGGAGGGACTCACCAGCAGCACTGAGCCCCACATCCATCTCTGCACACCCCCCTCAGACAGATAACCCACTCCTGCTCAGGCTTAGGGTGTTTGGGTCTGGTTTCAGTTATTTGTACATAAGAGGTAAAAAAAAAAAGAAAAACAGGAAAAGCAAGGTGATACAGACCCAGAGAGTCTTAGAGGCAAGATGTCTGCTTAAAGAGAAAAACCAAAACTAAACTTTTTGATGGTAGTTTGCATACACATTAACTACCACGCATACTGCATGTACTATTCGCATTTTTGCGGTGAAAAAATCCTGATCATGCTCCATCGATGTTCTAGGTTACATATGTAATAATGACATGTTATTTGATATATATACATGGTACATGCCATGTCAGTGACACACATGGAACACACCCGTTCTGTATGCTGCATACCTAATACAGGCATGGGTTGTGTGCGCTGAACATGTCCCCATGTTTCCATGCACATCCCATTCATACCGGACTGTTAGACCCTCTCTTTTCCCTGCTCCTGACTGCCTCTCCTCCAGCCCATACAGTTTCCCTGGCGACTGAAGACGAGTTTCTGGTGAAATGTTTTTTTTTTGTATTTGTTTTCCCTTTTTCCCCCTCTGTCTCTGTGAATGAAACCTGCCCCAGCCGAACGGCTCATTTTACTCCCAGTGTGATGAAAAGTGAATTAAAGATGAAGGGGGGTGCATTGCAATATTCAGACAAATATTCAGAAATGTCCAGGGTTATTATTCATGAATAACCTCCAGAAAGGTCCTGTAATAGCATGCTTTCTGGACTGTTCTGTTCATAATGGCAGACTGCAGTCTCACTCTGTATGTATTATGCTCTTAAAAATAACACAGTACAATAAAACACTTTCTCTGCTGTGTCCGTCATTATGAAAACATTGCTGTGTGATGATTCCTTTTTTGTTCCCCTGCCTCTGTGTCTTTTTCTCCCTTTTCTCTCTCTTTATCTCGCCTTCTAATTTACCGATCTCTGCATCCCCATTGATTCTACTCTTCTCCTCTACTTTCCCATCTTTTCTATCACTCTCTACCACTACCTGTCTTTCTCTTCATCTCCTCTCTTACTTTTCCCTTCTCTATCTCCTCTCTCTCTCCCCCTCCACCTTTCCCTCTCTCACCTCCCTCTCTCCCTCCCTCCCCATCTCCCCCCTGTCTCTCAGAGAGGGGAGCAGGTCGGGGTGTGGGGTCTGGAGGACAGGAGGGAGCAGGTGAAGCTGGAGGTCCCCCTGAATGACACTGGCTCAGCCGGCCTGGGCGTCAGTCTGAAGGGGAACCGGTCCCGTGAGACGGGGGCCGACCTGGGCATCTTCATCAAGTCCATCATGCACGGCGGGGCGGCGTACAAGGTACACCCAAAAACACAGCGCCCCCCGATCTATGGGAAGAAACACAGTTTATAGATTGGTTCATTATGAGATAAGCCCTTTTATACCCTGTAGGCTGTTCATTATGCCTGCAGTAAAGTGTGTGTGTGTGTGTGTGTGTGTGTGTGTGTGTGTGTGTGTGTGTGTGTGTGTGTGTGTGTGTGTCTGTGTGTGTGTGTCTTTCTGTCTGTCTGCATGTGCACCTCTGTGTGTATGTGAGAGAGTGTGTTGCATGTGTGTGTGATATGTTTGTGTTTGTGTGTGCATGCATGTGCATGTGTTTTTGCCTGTGTGTGTATACGAAAGTACATGTGAGTGTTGGCACCCCCAAACCCTCCAGCCCCCCAGAGCTGCAGTCTCCTCTCCCCTCCTCTCCCCTCCTCTCTCCGCTCCTCCTCAGCCACATTAACGCTAATTAAAATCTCTGCTGTAATGAGGGTAGAGGCTGGTACAGGGCCCCGGGAAGGGGTTTGGTGTCCCTGGAGCTGAGAGGCGAACAGCAGGAGGCTGCCATCTCCCATACAGACCTGGCCTTAACCAGTTAACTAAATCTGCCCCAACTTCCTCTGACCCTGTGGATTTCACTTTCACTCACAGCCCTTCTGCCCGCCCCCATCCAATTTATGAAGTCATGTTTTTTATTTATTTTTTTTGAAGTATTCAATTAATATAAATTATGGTGGAATTTCATGAATACATATTCAAAAACCCTCCGGAAGTTAGATTATTACTGTGACTAAGTCTTTCATCCAGGACTGCAGCACAGATGTACATTCACAATAGTTCTGCGTTAAACAAATGTTCCTATTTTTGAATCCCCATGATTTCCTCTCTATTTATTCGGCTCAATTATCCTGAGTTCACTGGCATGACAATGACATTTGTAATGCCTGAGCGTGAAGACCGTTAGTGATTTTCCCTGTAAGAATGTTGTGGTGAATAAAACGAAATGAGACCAATAACTGGAAGATATCATAATCCTCCATAAACATGCCAAGTTTAGTCAGTTTTTTTTAATATTTATATTTCATAGCAATTTTTCCAGAAGAGTCACAAAAGACTTGATAAGAAGAGGATGATGAATGGTGATGAAGATGAATGTGAAAATGAGAAAGATATCAGTTAATAATAATAATAATAATAATCTCTCTCTCGTTTCTCTCCCCCAGGACGGCAGGCTGCGTGTGAACGATCAGCTGATCGCGGTGAACGGGGAGTCTCTGCAGGGGAAGCCCAACCACGTTGCCATGGAGACGCTGAGGCGGTCCATGTCCGTGGGAGGAAACGTGCGGGGCGTGATCGAGCTGGACGTGGTGAGGGTCTCGTCCCGGCCTGGCCCGGTAAGTCAGACTGAGGGGTCTGCCCCGCCCAGGCAAACGGGCGGGGGACACTTAACTTGGAGTACATGCTGCAAAGCCTGGATTGTCTTATGCAAACTGGTATTGTATTGCTGTTGTTATGGTACTTATGGTTATAATTGCCTTATTATTATGGATTATTGTAAATGTATCATTTGTACTCAAGCGGTGTTTTAGCTTGGATTTGTATAATTGCCTTGCATTAGTGCTTTACGTGATGTTGCATATATACTTACTGATCTGGGAGTATTACAGTTCACTCTGCATAAGAGAATCTGCTGAATGGTCATAATCAGTCATTACTATCAAAGTCAACCATATGCTGTCATGGCTGGTTATAACAACTGTCATGCTATGCTTATGACAGTGTGTAGGCTTTATAGCACATGGCTCCATGAATATATAACACCTATCCTGTGCTGTGCCTTGCAGGTCCCGCCTGTTTAGAGTGATTTTATTAGGATGAGAGAACCCACTGAGAGCCACGTCCCCCCAAAAACAAACTCAGCATGGCCAACACACACACACACACACACACACACAGAGCTAACACCACTGTATTTCTCTCTCTCTCTCTCTCACATACACACACACACACACACACACACACACACTCACTCACTCACTCACTCTCACACACACACACAGCTAACACCACCGTCTCTCTCTCTCTCTCTCTCTCTCTCTCACACACACACACACACACACACACACACACACACACACACACACACACACACACACACACACACACACACACACACACACACAGCTAACACCACTGTCTTTCTCTCTCTCTCTCTCTCTCTCTGTCACATACACACACACACACACACACTCACTGACTCACTCTCACACACTCACACACACACACACAGCTAACACCACCGTCTCTATCTCTCTCACACACTCACTCACTCACTCTCACACACTCACACACTCACACTTGGATCTGCTATTGATCTCATTGAAAAAAACAATGTCAAGCAATGCATACGACAACTGCCTTTTCATTTGGTTAATTTTTGAATAAGGAAATATGTAATCAAAATGAATATTTTATTAGTTAATAATATATTATTTTCTCCAGCTAAATGGGTGTGTTTTAGAGAGTGAATGTAACCTCGTCTTTCATCACTGCAGTCACTGTGCTCATTTGCTGTGTGACTGCGTCTGGGCCCCGCGGGGGAAATCCATGGATGTTGACAAATGAAGTCTGGCCAATTACATGATTGCATTTAAAAGCCACGCTAACGCTACATTTTGTTGACACACAATTTTGCCGTTTTTCCATTTGGATGTAAATGATTAAAATTTGCCGCCAGTGAGCATTTTTTTTCCTTAAAGTGTAAGAATGTATATTACATATACATATATTATACATACATTATGACATGTATATTTCCAGCATTCATTTGAAGGTGCTTGTGTTTTCTCAAACGTCTGAAAGCAGTAATGTGTACTGTGATAGAAATTCAGAATAGAGAGATGAGAGAAAGAGGGTGTGAGAGAGAGGGAGACAGAGGGAAAGAGAGAGGGAGAAAAAGAAAGAGAGCAGCACTACATAAGATATAAGCATTTTCACAGTTATGGAAAAAGGCCAATCATCACTCCTTTGGTAGTAGTCCTCTCCAGTCCTCTCCTCCTCTCCTCCTGTCCTCATCTCCTCCTCTCCTCTCCTGTCCTTATCTCCTCCTCTCCTCTCCTGTCCTCGTCTCCTCCTTTCCCCTCTCTCCTCCTCTCTGTTCGCAGTGTGTAAGTTTGTCTGTGACGTTGCTATGGCTCCAGGGAGCCGTGAAGTGACCTCTCTAGCTGAGGGAGTGTAAGTTTTGTGGGTCAAAGGTGAAAGGTCAGAGTTATCCATAACGATAAGGCTCTCCCCTGTAACAGAGTGCTGCCACTCAAGCCACAGAGACGCCACTGGCTCAGCTGAAACTGACCAGCACATCGGCCAGCTCCACCCCACCCGCTACGGCCAACGATCTCCGCCAGAGAACTGAGTGTGAGTGAGCACCTGCATGTCTGCACTCACACACCTGTCATAACCTGTACTCACACACCCAAGCACCTGCTCTTACAGTGAGTTTTGCTTTGGTAAACATCATCATGGTTTTATGTCATGTTGCTTAGTGGTTTGTGTATGTACATCAGACAAAATATGATGAAATGATTAAAGTGAATTTTTCATCTTCCCTTAGAATTTTTCCATAAAGTCTTTTGCTTCCAAATTGCAAAAGCATCCATAATTTGCATCTCATCTGACCTTTAAAATGCGTGTCCTTATTTCCTGCTAGTGATATATGTAGGGACACACTTCCTTATGTAACCTTCCTTATATGTGAACATATCTGTGCCTGACTCAAAGGCATGCTAAGCCGTGATTCTCTCTGTCAGGCTCATGTCTCTTAAAACAGCTGGAAGAAATTGATTGCTAAGAATGTAAGGTTTTAAGAGTTCCTTGTTACCTGGTTTCTGGAGGAATGCTTTCTCTGTAACACACAGGGCCATTGGGGTGATCTCACAGGGAGTTCAATCACAGCCCTGGCACAGTGACAGCTGTCACTCAGCCTTACATCTGCGCAGTCATCCTGTCATTGGGCGTGTGTTTCCTGAGAGAAACCTGTGATTAACACTGTAACATAGTGAGATGCTGCTGACCTATGAACTTGTGGAAGCAGGAAATTCATCTGTCTATGGGGCATCTATGGCCCCATCCACATCTGTGAGCCATAGCCGGCTGTAGTGGAGTGGGTGTGTGTGTGTGCGTGCATGCGTGCGTGCGTGTATGTGAGAGTGTGCGCATGTGTGCATGCGAGTGTGTGTTTGTGTTTGTGTGTGCACACATGGACACATGCTTGGAAATGTGCATGTGCACTTGAGTGTATTTTCATGTGTATTTTCTGTTTCAGAGACTGTATGTGTCTGCATGTATTTGTGCTTCAGTGCGTGTGCATATGCACTTCTGGGGGGCGTGTCAGTATTGGTGTGTGTGTGTGCATGTGTGTGCATATGTGTGCGTGTGTGTGTGTGTGCGTGTCAGTATTGGTGTGTGTGTGTGTGTGTGCGTGCGTGCGTGCGTGCGTGCATGCGTGCCCGCACGTGTGTGTGTGTGAACATATGTCCCCTTGTGCCTCTCTGTTAAAGTGTGTGTATGTGTGAACATATGTCCCCTTGTGCCTCTCTGTTAAAGTGTGTGTGTGTGTGTGTGTGTGTGTGAGTGCAGCACATGCATGTGTGTGTTTACATCTATATTATATGTGCCCACAGCTGCACAAACCAGACCCTCTGCAGAATTGCAGACTGGGCATTTTAAACAGATGTGTAGTAAAATGTGGCTGAATGTGGTGAGGTCTTGGAACAGTTTTTATTGTGTGCAAATAACCCATAAGCTCTGCTGTCCCTTACTCACACAGTCGCTTATTTCATTCTTTTAACTACTGAGTTACTCACTTATTTACTTCCTGAACTACATACTGACTTAATTACCATCTTACTTAAATCTATACTCACAAATGTAATGATTAGCTTACTTCTTTTACTTTACGTTCTTTCTTAATTACCTATTAACATACTGATGGACTTCAGTCTTGCGTAACGACTTTTTGACCTACTGACATAACTTAAGTACTGAAGTACTGACCTCATGGCTGACACAGTGACATACTGACTCATTCTTTCGTCCTGTTTGTGCCCAGTTCCGCTCAGGATGACTGATGGGCATCATGCCAGTGTGCCTAAAGAGGAAGAGGATAATGAAGAGGATCTCCCTCCTCTTCCTCCCAGGCTGACCAATGAGTTGGCATCTGGTCCCCCGTGCCCCGCCATCCATCAGAGGTACCAAACGCGTGTTTGGCCACGCCCACGCACAGCCCATTCGGCCTCTGGTGTCTCACTCTGACTGGCAGACTCATCAGTGTGTGAAAACACTAGCAGGAAACGCATACAGCATGAATCACAGTGGGGCTTTGCGGTTGTCGAAAGTAAATCACAGCCAGTGCCAATGAAGAGCTGTGGCGGCCATTAGCCACCCTGAAGTTATTAGTCTTCATACAGCCATACAGCCTTACAGCTTACAGTGTAGTCCTCCTCTTATTCCACTACTGCATGCCACTGAAATAGCTCAACACTCAGATACCTTTAAATACATTTTTGTAGCATGTTGTTGTTGTCATTCATTTGTAGTCTTTTGTTGTTGTTTTTAGTTGTAAGCAGTACATTTTTAATTGAAACATAATTTCCTAGTCGGCTTTTTATTTCATTAAAATGGTGATTTGGGTACTTTTTCCAGAACTTATTCATAGCTGTGCATTATACCGATCACTCTGTTCTTATAGGAAAATAACTCAAACCCTCCCAACCAATCAGAGTCCAGTAGTTCATCAAGTCATGGTATGAGATTCTGTCTAGAGGGGAGTCAAACTTATATTCCGGAGGACTGCAGTTTCTGTGTGGTTTTATTTTGGCCTCTTTTGGTCAGCAGCCAAGTTGGGCTGTGAAACGAGGTGTGTGGACAAGCTAGTCTTATATTAATCACTCAAGTGCTGAATCACACCAAAAACTCCCAGCACTGCAGCCAGGGACACATGGTCCCTGCCACCCCTGCTGTAAATACAAGCTGTTTTTCTCTTGTAAGGCTTTCAGACTGAGCGTTAACAGAGTGTTTTCTTCCCCAGAGTGGAGCCGGAGCCGGGCCGGAGCTGGATCTGGAGCCGGGCCGGAGCTGGATCTGGAGCCAGAGCCAGAGCTGGAGCCGGAGCCGGAGCCGGAGCTGGAGCCAGAGCCGGGCCCAAACGCTGGGGGTTCCTCCCCACTCAGGCAGTCTCCACCCCCTTCTGTCCAGCCGTCCGAGAGCACGGACCTGGGTAAGCCTCAGGACACCCTACAGACCATGGGCACGTGAGAGAGAGGCCACTGGACGTCCCGGCTGTAGACCTGAGTCTCTAAAGAGCACAGACACTGCTGGGGGGGTCAGAGGGTACGGCCTGGGGCGGTCAGAGGGTACGGCCTGGGGGTCAGAGGGTACGGCCTGGGGGGTCAGTGGGTACGGCCTGGGGGGTCAGAGGACATGGCCTGGGGGGTCAGTGGGTACGGCCTGGGGGGGTCAGAGGGTACGGCCTGGGGGGGTCAGAGGACATGGCCTGGGGGGGTCAGTGGGTACGGCCTGGGGGGGTCAGTGGGTACGGCCTGGGGGGTCAGAGGGTACGGCCTGGGGGGGTCAGAGGGTACGGCCTGGGGGGGTCAGTGGGTACGGCCTGGGGGGGTCAGTGGGTACGGCCTGGGGGTCAGAGGGTACGGCCTGGGGGTCAGTGGGTACGGCCTGGGGGTCAGTGGGTACGGCCTGGGGGGTCAGAGGTACGGCCTGGGGGGGTCAGTGGGTACGGCCTGGGGGGGTCAGAGGGTACGGCCTGGGGGGGTCAGTGGGTACGGCCTGGGGGGGTCAGAGGGTACAGCCTGGGGGGGTCAGAGGGTACAGCCTGGGGGTCAGAGGGTATGGCCTTCACATGGCCCAGTTATGTCAGACTCCAGTCCATGTCGGCCCCCGGTGTCCTCTTGTTCTCAGTGCTCAGCTAACGCAGTCTATTGGCTAAAGAACAGGTGTCAATGTTAATTGACCCATGCAAATCACTGATTGGCTAACGGGTCCACACACACCAGGTTTCCAAGGTTGGAAAGGTTGACAAGCAAAAGAAAACTGCAGAAACCTCAAGTCATGGCAGCCTTCCTGGACCGGAATATGACACCCCTGGGCTAAGCAGTCCAGAACCCTGAATTCACAGGCTTAAACTGGCCACTGATTGAAAGGAAACTCCAAACAGGTGCAGATACCGCGGTCCTGCAGAGCATCAGTTTAAGAGCCCTGGTGTAGCTGTTCCTCTCCCTGCTGAGCAGAATGCTGACGGGGGTTTTCTTATTTCAAATAAAAAAGGGAATGAAAGGGAAACATAGGGAGGCAGTTTCTGGTGCTCCTTTTCCCTCTCTTATACTAAACGGAGAGCCATAAGTGCAGGGTATTAAACCTGAGGATGTGAGCTCTGGATGCAGTTCATCTGCGTTTCACCTTCAAATTGCCACCTGCTCCGGCGAGGCCCCACTGACGATGCGCGGCGTGCTGACGCATAGCGAGGGAGCGAGCGCATTTCAGAGGCGGGAAATGCGACAAGCGCATTTCAGCATGCATTTTGTGAATGCAGTAACGGCCCCTGGTTTCAATGCAGCAGCGACAGGCTCACTGAGTCCTCCCGTCCTGACACTCTGAGAGTCCACGGCCCAGCGTGGTGCTAAATACTTTAAATGAAACGGGATGTGTCTGTATTGATAATGCATTACAGGAATACTAGCGGTGGCCTTATCCATGCGTCATAAATAATGGACTTTAAATCTTACTCTTAATTAAGTTTGCAGGACTGGAACGTTCGTCCTGCCTGTACTCAAAGCCAGTCCTTCTCCTCACAGTCAGCGCCAGACCAATGGAAATAAGCGCTGGGGTTCTGTGCTTCCTACATAATTCACATTAGATTCATGGGCACTGCAGTGCTGGTCTGTGCCAGGCTTTGGCACAGCGGTGTGGATGGGGCGGAGCCCAGTTTGTGTTAGTGAAGGGCTCTGAGTGTGAGGTGAACAAGATTACAAACACACACACACACAAACACATGCGCACGCATGTATATGCAGATGCACACACACAAATGTACACACACAAAAACACACACACAAACTCAAACACATTCTCACACACATGCACATATATACATGCAAATGCATGCTCATACACACACACACACACACACACACACACGCACACATATACACGCAAATGCATGCTCATACACACACACACACGCACACAAATGCATGCTCATACACACACACACGCACACATATGCACACAAATGCATGCTCATACACACACATGCACACACACACTGCATGCATTGTTTTGCTTACTGTGTGTATACATATGTATTAGTACTAATCACCCCTGATCCTGGATCAGGCCTGTGAATGATGTTAGACCTTGCAGTTTGTCATCCGTGTGCATGTGGCATTAGAGAGCGGTCTGCTGGTCTATAGTGGTTACGTCTTCGGTGCTGAGTGCAGGTGAAACGGGCAGAGAGGCGTGCGTGTCCCTGCAGCGTGATGCTGATTCTCTGTGTCATTCGCTCCTCTGTGTCTCTGCTCTTTGTTATCGCTGTTCTCGTTGCTCCTTTGATGCACTTAAATATATCTTTCCATCTTGCCCTCGAAAGACACTCTGGATTAGAGAGCCTGCGAAATGAACGAAATCATCAATAAACGTCCCCTGCAGAGCTCACGTGAAGAAGAGTTTGCAGTGAATTGCTGAATTACTAAATTATTATATATTGAGTTACAATATATGAAATAAATCAAGCAATATTACAGTTGCTTGATTTATTTTATCAGCTCATATTGAAAGTCACGATGGCTGCACCAGGCATCAAAGATCTATTGGTCCTCTTCATCCTCCTCCTCATCCTTCTCTCATTCTTCTGTTATTATTATATTTTATTATTAATAATTATATTAATATTGAGTATGTGTGTGTGCCATTAAAGTGGAGCACTGCTGCGCATTAGCCCGTAATAGATCAGGATGGCCCTGTGTTTTCCATTAGACGGAGGGTGAGGAATGTTTCATTACACTAAAACACGGGGTGCAGTGAAATTTCAGTTTCACTTCATTAGCTCTCCATATTGGCTTCCTTCTCCACATCACAGGCGACCGATCGTGTTTCATTAGTTTCGCCGTACTGTTCTTCAGCACTTTCTAACCACGGTGCTGAGTGGAATCGGGGTCACTGGATTTTTAGGTACTGACCTTACTGTCCCCACCATGAGCAGATCTGATTGGTGCACTCCCTTCAGGAGCAACGTTGATTGGTGCAGTCCTTTGAACATGGAGGGATGTGATTGGTGCTGTTTTTAATTTACTGTGATTGGTGCATTCTCCTTGCCCTGGAAGGCTCTCATTGATGTACTGTCCTCCCGAGGGAGTTCTGATTGGTGGAATGGGTGGGACTTGTTGGACAGTACTCAGGCATCCAACCTTCTCCCAACCTCCTACCACACTCTGCCTCCCTGCCCACCTTCCCCCTCCACCATCTGCTTTAACCTACCTCTTTATCTACCTTCCTCCTACCTACTACCTCCACCTGTTCCTTCCACACAGAGTCTGTTCACTGGCCCTTTCAGGCAGGGTTAAAAGGTTAGAGGAATTCATTGTAGGGGGGGAGGAACAGAATTCAGGCATCAGTCAGGAACCAACAGCTTGTGCTTTTATTGCCTGTGTTCAGCTCCCTAAATAATTGCCTATTTTTAAGTCTAGGGATCCTTCCTCTGACAAATCGATGAATTTTGGAAATGGTAGAAGACTGCTTCCTACATGTCTTACCTGTCAGAACAAAGGCCATGCGAGGAACATGACAAACTAAGCCTGAAGGACTTCACACTCGGCTCTGATAGCTGAAGGGTTTTTTTTCTGCGCTCGTGGGTTGTAAACATACATGTAATATCACACTGAGGTATACATGTTACACTGTATATCTGTGGGTTTGACTCAGAGGCTGGGTGTTTACAGGCTGGGTGTTTGGACTGCAGTAATAGAGCAGATGGTGCAGAGAGATGAGTCTGTATGTTTTATATTCATCTGTGTAAAAATGTCAGACACAGGGAAGATTAATATAAAATGTTTTTTTTCTGTCTTTAATTGATGCAATAAACATTATCAAAAAGTTGGTCTCTCTCTCGCTTTCTGTCTTTGCCTTTCTCTCACTTATGCAAATTCAATCCCAAATTCAGCCATTCTGCTTTATTGGCTTCACAATCTGTCGTCTTGCCAAAACAGCAATATGATGCAACGCTAATTGTGCCAATCATTTACATAAGGACATTAATATCTGTGCTCTCTTTAGTCACTCTCCATCTCTTCTCTCTCTCTTTCTATTTCTTTCTTTTTCTCTCTCTTAATCTCTCTCTCTCTCATTCTCTAGCTCTCTATATGTCTTTCTGTTTTCCGTCTATCTTCTATGAATAATGTGGTAAAATTAATTAAAAGTTAAACAATAAAAATGATTTAGAAGTAATCGTGGTTTAATGAACCTCTTTGCTGAATCATGTTCCTCTGAATTCCTCTGCAGTAAGTAGACATCCCATAATTATAAAATACCATGCCAACATCCCATCATCTCCCTTTGAGAAGAGGGTCAGTGCCCCGGTGTTCGAGGGCAGGGTAGTAATGTGGCGTCTTTTACTGTGTGTTTTGTTTTCATCACCTCATTCACTGCTGATCTTCCCTCAGCTGATATCTTTGATAAGAGAAAATATTAGCTGCACAGCTTTCCTAAGACATGTAGCAGAGTGGTATGAGGCGTGTAGCAGAGTGGTATGAGGCGTGTAGCAGAGTGGTATGAGGCGTGTAGCAGAGTGGTATGAGGCGTGTAGCAGAGTGGTATGAGGCGTGTAGCAGAGTGGTAGCAGAGTGGTATGAGGCGTGTAGCAGAGTGGTATGAGGCGTGTAGCAGAGTGGTATGAGGCGTGTAGTGGTGGTAAGAGCAAGTGGTATGAGGCGTGTAGCAGAGTGGTATGAGGCGTGGCAGGGTGGTATAAGGCAGGCAGAGTGGTATGAGGCAGCAGAGTGGCATGCAGAGTGGCATGAGGCGTGTAGCAGAGTGGTATGTAGCAGAGTGGTATAAGATTCTATACACAGCTGATGGAAGAGGGCAGGGACAGAAATCTGATTGTGAAAAATGAATTATGTTTTGTGTTTAACACATGTCAGCAGAATGCACGCTGTAGGACAGTGCAGGGCTCTGCAGGTGTTAATGTCATGGGGCCACATCTCTCTCTCTCTCTCTCCTCTGTCTCTCCCTCTCTCTCTCTCTCTCTCTCTCTCTGTCTCTCTCTCTCTCTAGAGGCTGATGAATGCAACATGGGATCTCTGGACGGACAGGAGCCAAGTGAGTAAAACACTCACACACTCACATACACACACACCACAAAATGTCATAAAGCTGTTTCCCTACATCAGTACTTACAGTCGTGTCGTTGTGGCCATTCTGACCCTTTCCCATGGTATAAATAAGGCTGGTAAGATATGTAATGAAATGCTCCATACTGCTGTGCTTTTCACCGTTGAGGCTAATGGTTATTGACAGAGCTCTGGATGCTTTGCTGACTCTGTGTGTTCTGAGGGCCTGTATGCTCCTCTGTGAGCTTTGGCAGGCTCACATACTGTATGGAGGCCGGACGGCCTGAGGCGCTTCGGCCCCGTCTTAATCTGTCGAGCGTGCGCGTGCGTTATGTGATCCCAGAAAATACGCACTGTGCAGGGACGTGGTCATTTCCATTTAAATTTGTTAATTCAGGAGATGAAGCTAAATTAAATTTATGAGTTTATTAAAATGCCTTTTTTGTTTCAAGAGTTAATCCCTCACTCTTCAGCTACTTTTGTTTAACTCAGCCCCTTTTTTGTTACTTTCTCTGGCTGTAACATCTTCAGCCTTTTGCTCTATATTAGAGCATAAAAACAGGTAATGACAGAAACAGGTGAGCTGGTCCACCCAGCCTCATCATTTACTTAGAGCCGACAACCGTTTCCAGCACTTCAGCAAATCTGGACTCTATCATTCTCTACCTCCACCATCCCTCACTCACACACCCCCCACCCCGCTGCCCAGAGCACCTCTCACACCTTGGCCTCACAGTTTCTCTCCCCCTTCTTCCCCTCTGAATCTCGTCTTCCTCTCCTCTCATCCTCTTTTCCATCTCTCCTCCTCCTCTTTTTTTCCTCTCCGTCCTACTGTGTTTACATCGTTTAAGTTTATGTTCTTTCTGTTGTGTGTTTTGGCGCAGTTTCTTCTGTGATCCCCGCACAATGCTCACTCCCATAATGCACTGCGAATGGAAGCTGTAAATAGCAGCTTGCGGGACGTGTGCCCTGGAGAGGGCAGGGCGCATTGTTGTTGCTCATTGTTGTCTTTTGCTCTCTTGTGCAATTTGGACTTTGAAAAGCAGACAGCTGTCTGCCAAACGCAAATCCTATTGAAGCCATGTCTCTGTCTAGCTGTGCAACGGAGAAGGAGTTTGCTGTTGATTTGAGTTGAAAGCGGGCATGTTGGAGTGATTTGGATTGATGGATTCATCTGTCTGGGTGAGAGCCATCTGCTCGCTGCGTGCTTAGTTTATCGCTCAGGAACTCGGGTGTTCCTCAGTGAAGGTGTCAGAGTTGCACCGCCTACCTCTGCCAAACCAATCCACCCCACCATCGGACTGGACAACACCCAGCACCTACATACTGACCTGCTACTCACACACTGCTTGTGCTTCAGTCTCTCTGTTTGTTTGATCTCGGATCACTTTACCTTTTCATGTTTTTCTGCAAGGAGTCAAATCCCTGTGCCAATACATTCACAACACAGACATCTCTATGAGACAATGAGAACACACACACACTGACACACACACACAGACAACTCTATGAGAGCACACACTGTAGCACACTCACGGACACACACACAGATATCTCTATGAGAGCACACACTATAAGAACACACACTGTAGCGCATACATGGACACACACAGTCACTTACACAGATATGCACACATACTCACACATGTATAAACACTCACAATTACACTCTCACACATATGTACATAATAACCCACTCACACACTCACTCTGTCACATACTCCTATGTTATCATATTCTCCTCCATTTTATTTAGCTGCTTTATGTTATTGTAACCTGGAAAAACAGAACTTTGTAAATTGAAATTTGTAGCTGTTTTACTATTTTTGTAAACTATTTAGGAATGAAAGGATGTGAAATACCAGTATGATTTTGCATGCCATCGGTGTAGACTGATTGTGGTGGCTGTGAGCAGTGCAGAGAGATGGAGACAGTCTGATAGTAAGCAGCCTGTCTCTGACAGGTGACCTTTTAAATCCTCTTCCTCTGGAGGATTTCTGTGTCGAACTGGCACCCGCGTTTCACACTTTGAGTCTCCCTGCTGACACAAACTCAGACGCCCACACACGGTTTACATTCTAACAGGCACATCGTTGACTGTTTTTGTTTTAAACATTTGTTCTTTCACAAAATGCCATGTTTTGTCTCGCGTGTGTGGAAACATGACATTTTCTGTAGATAACCCAGCACTACTCTTCAGAGCACATTTTACACAATGTGCACACACTCGCACTCACACAAAGACACACATACACACTCGCACTCACACAAAGACACACATACACACACACTCGCACTCACACAAAGACACACATACACACAGACAC
The DNA here is from genome assembly GCA_022829145.1 of Albula goreensis. NCBI lineage: Eukaryota > Metazoa > Chordata > Actinopteri > Albuliformes > Albulidae > Albula > Albula goreensis. Next base: position 1,797,489 of record CM040745.1, on the reverse strand, counting down.
GCTCGCACTCACACAAAGACACACATACACACTCGCACTCACACAAAGACACACATACACACAGACACGCTCGCACTCACAAACAGGCACATATATGCTCACACTCACATGCACACACAACAGGCACTCACACAAAGACACATATACCGCACTCACAAACAGGCACACATATGCTCACACTCACATGCACACAAACACACACACGCAAACACTCGCACTCACAAAGAGACACACACATGCTTGCACTCACATGCACACAAACACACAGAGACACACACACACACACACACACACACACAGTTAGTCAAAGATGTAACTGGAAAAGTCAGACCAATCACAACATGTGAATTAGCCCTGTGTGTGTGTGTATGTGTGTGTACGTTTGTGTTTGTGAGACACACATGCTTAAGATCTCAGTCTTGAACCCTTAAAAGCTGTTTAATTCTATCTGCCTGCAGTTGGACAGCAGTAATTACATTTATGACACAAATCCCGTTTTCAAAGTGAGTGTTTCGGTTTACAGTGGCACTGAAGTATCTATTTATATCCCTTATTTCAATAAATCCCATTTTCACTACTTAATGTTTACCCTCCGCCAGCTCCGCGCGCATCGCCAAACAAGTCAGAGGTTTTTTTTCCGACATATCAAGGGCTGTTCTCTTAAAGAAATCATTAATATTTTATTATAATGATTATGAATATTAATGTAATAAAGCATCATTTATTTAATTAAGGCCTGAAGTTAATTTCGGGCTTCCTGTGGTGGGGCTGAACAAGTATTTTGAAAGGCTAGCTCTGGCAAGGGACTTCTCCCGTAACGAGTATTTACCTCCTCCCAACACTATGAGGATTCCATAGTCTCTGCTGCAGTATCATCGAACACTCCTCCCATTCTGGTGCCTAAATAATATCAATTAAGCACATAATTTCAACAATTTATGCTTCCAATTATGTGGATCGACAGTATAGTTTGATTGCAGAATGATCCAAGATCACAGTTTCACAGCTTTTCTGTCCAGAGGAAAAACATTGGCTTTTCCACAGGTGTTTTTTGACCCTGTCGTCATACATAACTTTCACACAGCCATGCATTGCATTGTGTATTCTCATTTTCTTATGGCAAACTTGTGCAACCACTTGACACAATTTTCCTATATGTAAATCCAAAGAGTTATTTTTTTTGTGTACCATATCTTCTAAAGTTCTTAGTCTGGAAACCGTGACGTTTTTAAGCAATTTATAGTGAAACCGGCTGAGCGCAGCATCCCTACTGCTAACTCCTTTTTAGAAACTGGAGCTGGTTGAGCTTTTAGCTGACCAAGGTTATTATGCAGTTTGACTGAAGTCTGAGTACGGAGTATTATAAGATTGTTTTTTTTTTTTTTTTGTGTTTTTGAAGTCTCATTCACAAATAATTAAAAGGACAATGTGTTGGGTTTTTTTTAAAATGCAGTGTGCGATTCATTCTGCCAAGGAAATATTATTTTAATGATAAAATGCCTCAGTGAAGTTCTAAATAATTAGAATGTTGTCATGGTAACACACATTAAATGGTTATCAAAGGAGCCGCGTGAATGTTCACATTACCAAGCTGCCTGGATGTCAAGCCTCAGCGTTAAGAAAGTCTGAGTAAGGAATGAGATGAGTCTCTGCTGAATGTTTAGCACCCTGAGTACTGAACACAGGTGGCGTTAAGCGCTAACATGTCAAATACGTGCTGGTGCTATTCACCGGGGGTGGGGGTTTGGGGGCATGGAAAACAGGATTTTCATGGGGGATGGATTCTGTGTGCCAGGTGTAAAAAAAAAAAAAAAAAAAAAAAAATCTTTTTTTTCTCTGATTTTTATGCTGGCGATACTGCTGTTTGCGGTCCTTTTTTATCGTGTGTGTGTGTGTGTGTGTGTGTGTGTGTGTGTGTGTGTGTGTGTGTGTGTGTGTGTGTGTGTGTGTGTGTGTGTGTGTGTAGGTGATTGGAGGGTGAATAGTAGATAATTGGGAGGTGACTGGCAATTACAGGTGATTAATTAATAGGTAATTAGCAGTTACCTGGTAGATGATTGGTAGATGGATGGTTGGTGACTGCAGCTCAGTGCTCACTTCCATCCCTCCCAGTGGAGCAGCACATTAAAAAGCAATTCTCCAGGGAGGAGACCCCCTCCCCTACTCGCCACACTCTTTAAGCACCTATTCACTCTGCTATCCCTGCTCAGCAAGATTACCCAGCTTCCCTCTACATCAAATGCACAATTAACGTGTTTCAGCTTCACATAAAAACCTCTGTACCCTGCGGAAAGGGCTTCCAAATGACTCTGCCAAGTATCATCTTTAAATAGTTTCTTTTGTCAAAGTTTTGCAGGAGTAATTGAGATTTGTTAAAGAACTTAAGTGCCCCCACCCCCCAACCCCCTTTCTAAGTTTCTGAACTTTTGAGAAAAACCTTCAATCAGTGGCCCTGCAGGCTGGTGGCCCTTCCCTGCGAGATTCACCTC
>CM040745.1:1725000-1790000 GCA_022829145.1 Albula goreensis | reverse complement strand
TGTATAAACAAAAGAGGAATGATTAAAATGTATGATTTTTAACCATTTAAACCAGAGGTGTCTCTTGTCTTATCCAAGCAGGTCTGGTTTAAGTGCAGGTTTTTACCCGAGCCCAGCACTAAAACTCCTGACTCAGCTAATCAGGTAATCACAGCCCTCAGTCAAGACCCCAGTTATTTGAATCAGGTGTTTTATTTCTGTACTGTAACAAAAGCATCAACACAGATAGACAATAGCACTACATAAGCAGTTATTACATTTTTAATATTAGCTACAGGCAGTATGTGGTTTTTTAATCCTCCAACAAATGGGAGCACCCCCCTGGCCCCACACCACCAACCAGCACACAGACGTGTAAAATGGGGATGGCAGGTTAACAATGGGGGGATGCATTTTGGTCATTTTGCTAACAAGGGGGACGGCATCCCCCCTCAAATCGCCTACTGGCTACAGGTTCTCGTGTGGTGGCGTTCAAAATGTCCGCCAGCTGTGTAACTAACATGCTGCTGCTCGGGAGTCCCTCTGCATGGAGACAGCCACGCCACTAATGATGTAAGATCATACAACTGATTGCACACTCCTGTACAGAATTTGCATCTTAATTTTCAGAAACGCATATAATCTAAAATGCAAATATTAACTACATACCAGAATTTTGTCTGGTAGGGAAGCAAAGTCTCGAAATGGAATTAAAAATACTTCAAAGAAATATTCATGAGTTTATTTAAGAAAAAAAAAACAGACTCTGCGCATCCTACATATCAGGTGAAAATAATAGTTTGACACTGATCCAGTGTAATATAATATATAATATTTTTATTAATTAGCTGAGGGTCATGATGAAGACAAGCCAAGGTGAAGGTGGGCCTGTCACAGTCACTGTTCATTAATCTACTGGAAAGTAGCAAAGTCCACATTGAACAACTGTGTACATATGTGTGTGCTTGTTTGTGTGTGTGTGTTAATAGAATATGTTACACATAGTTATTGGCTTTCTTGTACTCTGACCAAAACAAAAAAAAAAAAACTCATGTGATTTTTTACCGCGGCATGGACACGTTTACACGATCTGTGAAAATGATCAGGGCACAGCTCTGATGTGGGCGACAGGTTGTGTTGTTCAGACTGGCTCTGTGGTCATAGGTGCTCTTTTGCTTTACTTTGCACTGTGAGGAGGTCCACACTGCGCTTGCCTTCAGGATCTCAAAGCTCTTAAATGTGATTCCGTTTCCTGCCAAACTGAAAGCCTCTCACAGAGCGCTGTAATTGGGCCAAGGTCTAAGCACTTCCAGATTTTCTAAAAGAGACTTTTTCCCCCCTTATCAGGACTATTATTTCTTGGAATTCTGTAGCATTGAACTTCAAATATGATGTAATTAAGCTTAATTTTGTGCAAGTTGATGTAATTGTAGCTCCTCAATGCTGCTCTACCATGGGCAAAAAATAGAAGTAAATTATGAAACCTTCCAATTAGGAAATAAATACGTGCAGGATTGAAGCAGAACAAATTGGAGCCAGTGATGTGCTTTTCCCTTTTAAGGTCATAAAATGTTTTGTTTTTCATGGGTTTAAAAGCGTCTTTGAAGATGCCTGCTTCTGTGGTTTGTTCCGGTTGTAATTACAAACTCCATTGTGAGTCCTTACAGGCTATTTTCAATATCAGAACAAGTGAGTATTAGACATTATGAATGGGAGTCCTGGCATAGCAGTACTCATATTTATTGTATTTTCTTCATGTTTTTATTTTACATTCTCTTACTCTCCTGTCCTTCCTTACCTTAACCTTTTACACATTAAATTACTCCAGTATAGATCCTCTATTATGTCTACATTGCATGAATGAATGAGGAATCTGTAATGTAATGCTCATTGGCTGCAGTATAAACGTGTTATTAACATGAAGGTGTTATAAATTGTTACCACAGTCTGTAACTGCAAATGTAGTCTGTTGAGGAGAAGCTGGGTTCTAAGATCTGGAGTATTTGAAATATTTGTCGAATGGGCAGTTTGAAAACTTTCCCAATAATTGCTGCATCCTTTGCCTTAATAGATAGTTGTCGGGCTGACACGAGTCTCGTTATACGGTATAACGCTGTCACAAGAAGAATAGTTACCATGTGATACATCTGAGCCAATCAGAGGTAACCGCGGTGAGCTAATGGTACAGGCAGTTCATGGCTGGTGTGGAAACATCCAACGAAGTCGCTACCTTGAAACAGGAGTGTCAGGCAGTGGTATTCTGTGGTCTGAGGTGATTATGACTGAATATGAATGTTGTAAAAGGAGAGGGAAGCTGAGGTCACCAGCCTCGCTACCCCGTTTCACCTCTGCAAAGCACAGAGAGCATTATCACTGTGTGTGTGTGTGTGTGTGTGTGTGTGTGTGTGTGTGTGTGTGTGTGTGTGTGTGTGTGTGTGTGTGTGTGTGTGTGTGTGTGTGTGTGTGTGTGTGTGTGTGTGTGTGTGTGTGTGTGTGTGATTGAGTGTGTGTGATTGAGTGTGCGTGTGCGTGTGTGTGTGTTCTCCCTAGGCTGTGCTTATCAAATCCATAATTACACACATTTGTTTCCTGTTATCTGTGCCTCTGTGTTATGTGCTCATGTATTCACACCATTTTGTGGGCTTGTGGTCTAACCTGAGAGATCTAGAGTGTATATATTTATATACAAGGAAAGAGATGTGATTCACAGAAACTGTAGAGTCATTATGCGATAGGGCTAAGCTGTCTTGACAGACCACCATTTGTTTACTCTATAAATTCTCTCTACTGTATAAATATATGCATGCCATATACTTCATACTGACGCAGCGTAGAATAAGCGGTGAAATGCAGTCGTATTTTGTGATGTCATTCAGAAATATGTCATTTGATGATGTCATTGATGAAGTTATTTATGTTGTCTTTTAAATTTTAGTCCTTTGCAGTGTCACTCAGAGTGAAGTCCTTTGTGATGTCACACAGTAGTTTGTGCCATTGTGACATGTGCAGTCCAGTCTTGGTGACACTGTTGGTGTTTAGTGTAGTCACCGCAGTAGAATGTATGTGCAGCTGTAGCTCCATGGTATTTACTGCACCTCGAAGATGAATGAAAGTCTCCAGCAGTCGCCAAAGACTCGGGAATTAGAGGCCAAAAAGTATACATCACACTGAGCTCCTTTAAAAAAAAATAGTTAACAGTGTTCTCAGTGCACCAGACTCAATAGCAGTTTATATTTTTGCAGTTTAATACTAGCCATGGCGAGACAGGTGCAGGCTAGAATTTCATCACCCTGTGGAAATGAACTGCTGTTTGAAAATATTGTGTGAGTGAGAGCAAGTTGTGAGCAGAGAAGATTGGTGAGGCCCTGAGGCGCAATGCCAGGTGATGATTGAATAACCCAGATATGTGTATACACACACACACACACACACACACACAGACAAACTGCAAACACACACGCACAAGCACATTCTGAAGGTTTCTAAATATTCCATTTGGCAATTTTATTCACCTCTCAGAATGAAAAATAAAGAACAACAGAGCATGGCATAATAAAACATAACCTAGCGCACAAAACAAATCAAAGATTGCAATAGTTTAATATCCCTGGGGCTAAGCAGCAGCCATGGCCATGTCAGTCTCTGCCATGGCATGGACTGCCTCTGGAATCAGACTTGATGAAGGCAACAAACCACGGCTGGGCTTCTTAGCAGTCAGCCTCAGCTGTGTTCTGTGGCGCTGTCCATGGTCCTGAAGGCCAGCTCAGGCTGTGGCTGAGGTATGATGTGAGTTCTGAGTCAGAGCCTGAACTCTCACCCTAAAACACACCATGTAAGTGTACAGCATGTCCAGGTGCAATGTGTGTTCAAGTGATCAAACATGAGCAGGGAATTTGGAGGTAATTATACCCACTCTGAAAAAGCCACTGATTCAGGGGCGAAGTGATATCCCAGGATCCTTTTCTCTGTATATGGCGCCTGCACGCTGGCGGCAGGAGAGAGGAGAGGGGGTCTCCGTAACGATGCTGTGTGATAGTGGTGGCTGTGGCTACATCCATACGAATAGCAGATAAAGGAGGGAGCTGAAATGAAATATAAGTCTGTAAGAAGATACGGACAGCTCAGAGCCTTTCCTCTCTCTTTTTGCCCTCGCCACGGTATAGGGAGCAAAAAGCAATAAGGTGGAAGAGACAGAGGAGCAGGTCAGCACAATGGTTTCTCATTATGGGAAGCAGGCTTGCCTTTGATCCTGTATTTTATCAGAGAGAAGTGCAGTGTTTCATAACCACTTCACTGTTAAGAGCTTTATTATTGAAGTCCCTTTCCTCTGAATGACTGGGTTCTAAGGGAGTGTCTGGAAGCCATTTTGAAACATCTGACCACATACATCTCTGTGAATGGTGAGAGGATACCTCCCAGAATGCACCACTTCTGCCCTTCTTATACCCACCTCGTTTTCATAGTGTGAGTACCACCTGTGGACACACTGTACCACTTAATTACACCGACAAACCTGTGGTTTACCTGGGCTTTTTGTAAATGACCACACAGACACACCTGTACTTCACCTGGGCTTATTGTTAATGGCTAAACAGATACACCTGTGCTTTACCTGGTCTTTCTGCAGATGATCACACAGTTCTGGGGTTCATTCTATATTTCTGCCTTGACTTTTAAACCAGGTCTGCACGGGATCTGCACCCATGTGTACATCACTGAACAACAGAACGTTCTCAGCAAGTCTTTCAATTAGATTAGCTAAAGTGATTAACAGTTGATAGACTGCTGTAAATTGTGTTTGTGTAAGATTAGTATGCAAATGGGGCACTGAATTAAAACACACCCATCCACCCACATACACACACACACACTCACACTCACACATTTAAATAAAGTCTGAAAGCCTGAATTATTGTCAGTATTTTACTGTGTGAAAATATCTTTTTTTCACAAGATGGAAATGTGTTTGGCTAAATCTGCTGAAAGGGATAGGTCCCAGGAGAGTATTGTCATTATTACATTGTGTTATAGCCAGCTGTGTCTTTAATGGGAAAAAATGTCCTGATTCTCGGTAGCTGTGAGCAGGTTATTGCGGTGTACTGTGTTGTGTGTAATTATGAGCCGTTAATCCTAGCTGGTTTCCAGTATACGTTTTTAACAGCACTTTGTGTTCAGGATGACAGGCATGGAACTGTGACCATATTTACTGTAAGGTATAAAAGTATGAAAATGCTGAGAATTTATTTATTTTGCTATTGATTGTTTTATAAATTTGATTTCAGTTATTTTGACTCTGTGTTTACACCCCCCTCCTGCCTCCCCCATCAAAAATGTGATTTTCTGTCTTTCCTATTTTAGTTTTAAAATATTGATGCATAATATAATCATATATTGCATGTAAACATGATGTTAATTTCTTCTCTCAGTCTGTATTATCAGTCCCTGAATTCAGACAGAAACATAAATTGTATACCCAAATTGGACAGTTTCCTCAAATTATTTCCTCATTTCTATACACCGATATGCTCCGTCAATCAGGTTTCTCTGGGGAGAGGCCGCACTCTGCGTCAAAGGAACGGAAAACGCGTCCGTGCATTTTTACGCGCTGATAAAAGTTCATCAGTCGCGGTGAGTTTTCGATGCATTGCATCAGTCACGGCTTCAGCCTCAGATCATTTAATCATGTGTCAGGTGTTGCCTCAGCCGTTCGCTTGTCCTTTAGCGGGTGGTGGACCGCAGAGCGAGGCCATATGCTGTATCTAATGCTGTTTTTTTGTGCGCAGCGGCCATTTTCTGCTCCACATTATACCTGTAGTGTGAGTTTGCTACACAGTGAAGCACTTTTTTAATCATATGGACTGAGAAGGCCATACATAAAGTCACTAGCTCTTTAAATACAGTTTCAAAGGGTGGGATGTATGGAAGTATGGAAGACATTTCCTTCATCCTCACCTTTTCCTCCTGCCCTGCGCTCAGACTGCACTGTGGTCCTAAAACTGGGCTGTGGTTCTCACACTGCGCTGCAGTCCTCAGACTGGGCTGTGGTTCTCAGACTGCGCTGTGGTTCTCACACTGCTGTGGTTCTCACACTGCGCTGTGGTTCTCAGACTTGGCTGTGGTTCTCCCTGGTCTCCCTGGCCGATGTAGGGAGAAGGTGTACAGACCTGAATACGCTGCAGCAGTGGTGGTATTTTTTAAACAGTGCGTTTAACGTGGGTTTGGGTTTGGCACACACATTCAGCACCCTGGACCACGCCTCCATCACCTGACTGACGGGATGTTTGTGTGAGGTGTGCTGCAGTCTCACTCCTCTCCCATGAAGCTGTGAGGGCGTGAGGCTGTGCCTTCATCTCAGAGGTGCTGACAGGGTGCGAATTTTCCCATGGTGTGCAGAAGGTGAAGACTGATGCAGATGTAATTTTTACTCTTTTATTTATTTAATTAATGAATTTTTGTGGGTGGGAAAGGAAGTGTTTGTATGTTTCTGCATGTCTGTAGCTTCTCATAAGACCTCCAGGGATCTCATTCCAGAAATAGCACCTTAATCCTAGTCCATTACTGCAGCTCACACAAAAACTACAGAACATAGTTTTATCTGTGTACATGTGTTTGTGTGTGTGCGCGTGTTTGCATGTGTGTGCATATGTGCGTGTGTGTGTGTGCATGTGTGTGTGTGTGTGTGTGTATGTGTGTGTGTGTTTGCATGTGTGTGCATGTGTGTTTCTGCGTGTGTTTCTGCATGTGTGTGTGTGTGTGTGTGTGTGTTTGCATGTGTGTGTGTGTCTGCGTGTGTGTGCATGTGCGTGCGTGCACGTTTCAGGTCTACCTGTGCAGGTGACACTGATTTCCTCTCCTAATTACAGAGGCAGCAGGATGCTCAGTCCCAGGGCACAGTCTCCATTATGCTGCCAGCTCCATTATTGGAAAAGGTCTTTTCATTAATCAGTGCACGTGTGCCCAGGGAGCACTCTCTCTCTCTCTCTCTCTCTCTGTCTCTCTCTCTGTCTCTCGCCCCACACCCCCAGCCTGGTCAATGAACATCTCTCTCCACAACATCTATAGCTAAATGAGCTCTGCCTGCAGTGGCATGGGAGCTGTGCACAGGCACACTGCACTGTGTGTACTGCAAGTGTAGGTATGACCCCAGTACACTGCTGTGACTGTGTGTGTGTGAGACAGTGTGTGTGTGTAAGTGTGTGTGAGAGGGTTTGCATGTGTGTGTGAGAGGTAGTTTTGGTGGTTGGATGTGTGTGTGAGGTGCTTTTGGTGGTTTGATGTGTGTGTGAGGTGCTTTAGGCGGTTGGATGTGTGTGTGAGATAGTTTTGGCGGGTGGATGTGTGTGAGGTGTTTTTGGCAGGTGGATGTGTGTGAGGTGCCTCTGGTGGGTGGATGTGTGTGTGAGGTCCTTTGGCCAGGTGAATGTGTGTGAGGTGCTTTTGGCGGTTGGATTTGTTTGTGTGTGAGGTAGTTTTGGCGGGTGGATGTGTGTGTGTGTGAGGTAGTTTTGGCGGGTGGATGTGTGTGTGAGGTCCTTTGGCCAGGTGGATGTGTGTGTGAGGTGCTTTTGGCGGGTGGATGTGTGTGTGTGAGGTGCCTCTGGCGGGTGGATGTGTGTGTGTGAGGTAGTTTTGGCGGGTGGATGTGTGTGTGTGGTGCTTTTGCCGGGTGGATGTGTGTGTGTGAGGTGCCTCTGGCGGGTGGATGTGTGTGTGTGAGCTGCTTTTGGCGGGTGGATGTGTGTGTGAGGTGCCTCTGGTGGGTGGATGTGTGTGTGAGGTGCCTCTGGCGGGTGGATGTGTGTGAGGTCCTTTGGCCAGATGGATGTGTGTGTGAGGTGCCTCTGGCGGGTGGATGTGTGTGTGTGAGGTGCCTCTGGCGGGTGGATGTGTGTGCGAGGTCCTTTGGCTGGGTTGATGTGTGAGTGTGAGGTGCCTCTGGCGGGTGGATGTGTGAGTGTGAGGTGCCTCTGGCGGGTGGATGTGTGTGTGTGTGAGGTGCCTCTGGCGGGTGGATGTGTGTGTGTGAGGTGTTCTTGGCGGGTGGATGTGTGTGTGTGAGGTGCCTCTGGTGGGTGGATGTGTGTGTGTGAGGTGCCTCTGGCGGGTGGATGTGTGTGTGTGTGAGGTGCTTTTGGTGGGTGGATGTGTGTGTGAGGTCCTTTTGGCGGGTGGATGTGTGTGTGAGGTGCTTTTGGTGGGTGGATGTGTGTGTGAGGTCCTTTTGGTGGGTGGATGTGTGTGTGAGGTGCTTTTGGCGGGTGGATGTGTGTGCGTGAGGTGCCTCTGGCGGGTGGATGTGTGGTCAGTTTCTTGGGGATCCATTAGCTTTCAGGCCACTTGAAGGTGGGCTTAATGAGGGCAGAATGAATCTGCAGCATCAGCACAGTCAGTGCTGACCCTGAGATTCAGTCTAAGGCGATAAAAACAGCCTTCAGGTCACCTGACTGCAGCCATCCCAACGGGCCGCACTGGTGATGGGGTTCTCCGCTCTGATTGGACAGATGCGGGAGGGGCTGTGGGTGATGTCACTCTGAGGGGCGTGTGCATTATCTCCTGTCTGGCACCTCAGCCGTAGGAGCAGTAGCAGGGCCGTGGCCGTCCGTCTGTGTGAACCCTTTCTCTGTGATCTGTTTCCTGAGATCACAGGAGAGGAGAAGAGACGCACAAACAGAGCGCAGCTGGGAACACACGCGCTGGCCGAGCGCGGGGAGCGCTCCCCTGCACTCTCTTCTCTGTACAGAGGCAGGGAATGACGGAGCTTCAGAGGTGTGAAGATCAGAGGAGGCAATGTTCTCCATGAGTATCAGGCAGGAGGTTTCTCATGTTCTGCGCTCTGCTGTTAGTGTTCTTATGTGTGTGATCAAAGGAGGGGTCTCACCTGTGTCCCAGAGAGAGGGAATGTAGAGTGGGTACACTACCTGCCCATCTTCTGTCTGTCTGTCACTCACCTGTAACTCAACTGTCTGTGTGTCACTCAACTGTCCTTCACCTGTCAGTCTCTCAGGTGTCTGTCCCTCACCTGTTATTCTCGTTATGGTTTAGTTAGGTCACTTATGCTAGCCACGCTAACAGCCCACCAATTAATTCACATGGTATTCAATTCAAGGGATCAGTGCAAAAGCTCTGGTCAGTTGCAGTTAGCGCAGATAGAGTGTAGCAGTGAGCAGGAGCAATAAGAGTGTGTGTGACAGCTGTGTGTGAGCAGTGCTTTATGACTAGCGGTGTCTGAATAGCACTGTGGAAGAAGCGCATTATGGAAAGCAGTGGGTCCGTAGCGGGGTGTGAGTAGTGGCGAGCATTTCAATATCTATGAGCAAGTAGTGGGGGTTGACAATAAATTCTGTTGATTGCGTTTTTTTTTCGGTCGTTCAGTGGTTTCTAAAATAAGTGGGGGCATCCCCGTTTCATTGGGTGATTTGTGTTGAAAGCTAATTACACAGTCAACCAAAACATGATTAGCACTGGATGCAATTAGCGAAGAGTCCAACAAAGAGGAAAAAGTGATTTTAAACCACGGTACCGTGTGCTCCATACTTTTTTTTTTATCCCCGAAAGAAAAATGGACACAGTAGAGTGAATTCAAAATGAAAACTGCACGTGAGAGAATATTGAAACTCTGCGGAAGAGATTTGAAAGTCTATTAAATGGATCCAACACCTCACCTGGGGAAAGGAAATCTAAAAGGGGGGAATTTAATCACACAGAAAATGAAGACTTTGGGTGCCATAAGATTATCAACGGGAGACGCCAAGAAAAGATGGCAAGGTGCCAGGAGACGCATAAAAAGAAAAAAGAAATCATTCTGAGCCGTAAGGTGTTCGGTGTAAGTGTCACCTGAGCGGTGGCAAGTAGCTGTGGCATCGGTCGCCCCAGGCGGAGTGTGTGATGGGAGCGGTTGGCATAGAAACGGCCGAGCCTATAACGCTGTAGCGATTTGTTTTTCAGTCAGCTGGAAGTGCGAAGCGATCGTCGGTGATGCCCCCTCTGATACTGCAGACTTGCTTACAATGTATTTTGTCCTGAAGCGACTGCAGCTGCCGCAGCCGCGCTCCACATTACATTAGGCTCATAAAGACAACCAGCTCTGCCTCGAAACCCTGACAGCTTCTTGGAGTTCTTCTAGTTTTCTTGTTGTTGTTGGCTAACCGCGCCGCATAATTAGCACAGACGTTTGTGAATTATTCTGAATACGCAATGAACCCCATTTTCACATTCTCCTTGTTTTGTGCGAACATCCCCAAAATCCATATGCACATAGGAAATTAAATATGTATCAATGGCAAAGACTTGCTGTGTTAACGACATCGAAGAATGGTTGCTAATTGAGAATTTGGCCCATTTCTAGCGCGTTGAGGATCTTGTGTTAACATTTTCCAGGTGTTTGCGACTGTTTTACAGTCAAGAATGAGGTGCGATCCTTTCCCGAATCCGCGCCCGAGTGTCAAAGCGAGGTTCAACTTTAGTCCCGCTCATGCAGGGAACCAGCAGAGGCTAACTCACTTTACCTCTGTTTGCAATGTGTTATTCTCAGCCCCGAGGTGAGAGAACAGACTCTTGTAGAGATGATGTGTGTATTTATTGTTTCAGTTTTTTTCTCTCAGCGTGAAGCTCTCCATTTGACAGTGAAAAACCGCTCCTCCTCTCACCTGATAGACTGTACCGCTGTGAACCCCGCCAGCTCCACAATGTCTAAGCTCGGCAGAGCTCTTGCAATGAAGACTTTTCCACCTTCGCTCCTCACGGAGGCCAGAGGCTGGAAATCGCAGCTGTGTGACTCTGATATGAAACCTCTGTGCAGTTTTTAATTGCATTTTTTAATGTTTGAAACTGAATGTACCAGCATTTTTATTTAGTTCGACTGCTGCTGATTGCTGGTTTTGCTGGTACCTGTATGTATGGTGTAGCTGCTGTATATCTTATACTATAATTGCCCTAAAATGGGCAATGACTCGGGTTTCTGATGAGTCTGAAAGTGAGTACGACTTTATGCTCATTGATAACTGAGGTTTTCTATTTTGTTAAATTCATTTTATGAGTAATGAAATTGTTAATCGGTTGATTGCTCTTTGTATTAGTTATCAGTAGCACAATGGAAGGCTAATCTGCATTGCTGCAGTTGGTCCTTGCTGGAGGGATAATCACCTTAGCGGAGGTAGTGTAAAGTCAGTGGGGGTAATCTCCACAGTAACCTCAGGTTAATGTCTCCAGGGTAATCCCCACAGTTACAGTCAATCAAAGCTGCTAGTTTAATATCCACACTTACAGTAGGTTAATATGGGTAAGGTAATATCCATGGTTACCAGGTTAGGTTAGTATCACTGGGGTAATCTCCATGGCTACGGTAAGTCACTGTGTTAATATCCATAGTTCAACAGGTTAATGTGAGCAGGATTATCTGTGAAGTTTTGGTAGTGTAATGTGGGTGGTTTATTCATTATGAGTTTTTCAGTGATTATAGGGTAATCCTCTAGCTGGTTTGAAGTTTGTAGACATGGCTGTGAGATTTGGGGAGGTAGCAGAGAGTATGAAAAACACACTACTTGTACCCTTTAAGTGTTAACTCTGAATATGTCCCACTGGCCATTCGTGTGAGAAGGAAGGGTACTAAAGTTTTAATCATTCTTTCTGATCAAAATTTTTTTTTTTTTTTTGATACAGCTTTGAGAGTTTAAGTGCTTTTCTCCTGTTGCCCCACCCAGGTTTGGTGCGAAGAAAGAGGAAAAGAAGAGGATGAGGAAGGATGAGGAGGAGTTGAAGGCCGAGTCAGAGGCATCCCTGCCAGAGCAGCGGTCAGAGATACTCAGTGAGGAAGACCAGGAGAGGCAGACGGAGGAGAGTGGCAGGTCTGTTTGGATCCTTCTTCCTGTTTCCTGTGTGTGGGCAGACCTCATATTCACAGTGAGTCATTCAGACTCACGGGACCCAGAGAGATGTGAGCTTTAGTCCTGCGTGTGGAAAGCACCAGAGAGACCGTTAGCCTGCCCTCCTCAGTGAACGTGGTGATTTGGGAAGAAAGATGAATATTATATATCATACATGAGCCATAGATGTCATTGACATGATCTAAGCATCAGTCACGCTTCCCAGCATGCATTACACTGCCAGACACACACACCCAAAAACACCACTGAGAGAGAAAGAGAGGTACATGGAGCAGGATGGTTAAAGGGAGAGAGAATGTGGAAAACACGGAGCAACTGCGATTTTTTGTATCAGAAGCCATTTCCCGTTTTTCTGTCTGAAGCTTGTGTGTAATTGAGAGAGACGTGGGAGGCAGGCCTTTCGCTGTGTACTTTCATTGATGGAGTTCCATGATCAAAACGAAATGGCCCGAGGCGTGTTTCCTTCATAACGAGAAAACGATTGTGTGGCGCGTGAGGCGCCAGGCCTCAGAAAGAGCTCTGCAGGGCGGAGAGATGAGAGACGCGGTGAGCGTGGGACATGCTCATTACTCTGTCTCCCACTGCCTGCAGCCTGTCTCCAGCCTACCCTACAGCCTGTCTCCACCCTACCCTACAGCCTGTCTCCAGCCTACCCTACAGCCTGTCTCCACCCTACCCTGCAGCCTGTCTCCAGCCTACCCTACAGCCTGTCTCCAGCCTACCCTGCAGCCTGTCTCCAGCCTACCCTACAGCCTGTCTCCACCCTACCCTGCAGCCTGTCTCCACCCTACCCTACAGCCTGTCTCCACCCTACCCTACAGCCTGTCTCCAGTCTACCCTGCAGCCTGTCTCCAGCCTACCCTACAGCCTGTCTCCACCCCACCCTGCAGCCTGTCTCCAGCCTACCCTGCAGCCTGTCTCCACCCTACCCTACAGCCTGTCTCCTCCCTACCCTACAGCCTGTCTCCAGCCTACCCTACAGCCTGTCTCCAGCCTACCCTACAGCCTGTCTCCAGTCTACCCTACAGCCTGTCTCCACCCTACCCTGCAGCCTGTCTCCAGCCTACCCTGCAGCCTGTCTCCCACTGCCTGTAGCCTGGCCCCAGCCTGCCCTACAGCCTGTCTCCACCCTACCCTACAGCCTGTCTCAACCCTACCCTACAGCCTGGCTCCAGCCTACCCTGCAGCCTGTCTCCACCCTACCCTGCAGCCTGTCTCCACCCTACCCTACAGCCTGTCTCCAGCCTACCCTGCAGCCTGTCTCCACCCTACCCTGCAGCCTGTCTCCACCCTACCCTACAGCCTGTCTCCCACTGCCTGTATGCTGGCCCCAGCCTGCCCTGTAGTCTGTCACCCTTTGCCTGTAGCCTGGCCCTAACTTTGCCCCATAGCCTGGTTCTCACAGCAAGTCATGGTCATTTATAAGCCATTCTGCAGCAGTTCTAGTTATGCTTGTACAGTTCTGGTCTATTATGGTCCACACTGGGCAGTTCTGACCGGTTCTGGTTAATCCAGCTGGCCTGTGACTAAGGATGTGTGTGACAGGTTGTTGGCCCGGCACCATGACCTGCGAGGCCGCCCTCCCTGGTCCATCATGGAGGACATCGACCTTGACCCCAACTACGCCTGTATCAACAAGTTCCACGACCCACCACTCCCAAGCCGCACCCCCAACCAGCACCATCCCCTTCCCTCCATCTCTCTCAGCCCAGAGCGATCTGTGGAGGAGCCCAACACCACCCTATACGCCAAGGTCAACAAGCACAGCCCTGCGCTCCCACACCTGGCTGACAGGTGAGCCAGAGACGGACGCCATTTCACCACACCGCATCCGGGTTCAACCCTCAGAGGCACACACACACGTACCCTCAAAACATCAACACAGGGAACTTGCTAAGAGCAGTTTTAGGGCAGGTCCCTAAACACTAATATGTACATTTTCACAGAATACTTTGTTACCCATCAGAAATTTTTTCTAAAAATTGTGAGCATAAGGAAAGGTGTCCTTTTTCTACAGAAACTGCTGATCTGAGTTCAGTGAGTTCTGTGGATTCTAAGGGAAGGAAGGCCCTGAGGTGAGATTTTTATTGGTTCACCGCTAAAGCTCTCAGGTCCCAGATTTCCGCTGACTGTTAGATTTGATTTATCAGATTAATTATCCACCAGCCTGGGCATGTGCGAGCCCACAAGGGCTCATTTTTATTTTTAAATATCGATCGCTAATGTTCATATTCACACACAAATGCAGGAGAGTCATTTAACCACAAGTGCACTTGCACACACTCTCTCTCACACACACCCACAAGCAATTCCACACAGACCTGGAAGTTTGCTCACACACACACACACACACACACACACACGCAAGCTCACATCTGTGCACATAAACACATGGAAAATGATATTATGGTAATATCAAGTATAGAACAATGTTTGATGTGTCACAGTGACTTTTATAATGTTGAGTGTAACACAATGAATATTAATTGTAAATTTACTTCCGATAGTTTTGTTAAATCTCGAAATGGAACCTCTGTGTAGTTGCATTGCATTTTGGTAATCTTTAAGAATGAAATTTCCAGAATTTTTATTTAATTTTTCTCATGATTATGACTAGTTTTGCTGTTTTTTTTTTGCTTAAGGCATGCTTATTAGTATTGGCTCTACCAGTTTGTGAGGTACTATGGTCACTGCAGGTGTGTTTGTTAGGATGTTAACTACGGCTTTGTGAGGTACTATGGTCACTGCAGGTGTGTTTGTTAGGATGTTAACTACGGCTTTGTGAGGTACTATGGTCACTGCAGGTGTGTTTGTTAGGATGTTAACTACGGCTTTGTGAGGTACTATGGTCACTGCAGGTGTGTTTGTTAGGATGTTAACTACGGCTTTGTGAGGTACTATGGTCACTGCAGGTGTGTGTTTGTTAGGATGTTAACTACGGCTTTGTGAGGTACTATGGTCACTGCAGGTGTGTTTGTTAGGATGTTAACTACGGCTTTGTGAGGTACTATGGTCACTGCAGGTGTGTTTGTTTGGTTGGACATTGCAAGTGGGTGGTGCTGTTTGAAATTACCTCCGGCTCTGGTGCAAACAGCGATTCTCTCATTGACAGCCGGTCTAAATAATGTAATGTGGGCCAAAATCATTTTCATTATTCCTCAATTACCCCAGTGGTGTTTGAAATAGGTGTCACTTCTGCTTAGGGAGGCTGGGTACAGGGCCGCCTCAGAAAGATGCCTGCTGATGCCATTTTTCATTTGAGAAAATGTCACCTGTCTGGGGAAGAGATGAACAAAGAGGAGAGGAGATAATTATGAAATAGGTAAGGGGTCAGCAAAGAGGGGGTGTGTGTGTGTGTGTGTGTGTGTGTGTGTGTGTGTGTGTGTGTGTGTGTGTGTGTGTGTGTGTGTGTGTGTGTGTGTGTAATAGTGTATGTGTGTGTGTGTGTGTGTGTGTGTGTGTGTGTGTGTGTGTGTATAATAGTGTGTGTGTGCGTGTGTGTGTGTGTGTGTGAGACAGAGTGTGTGTGTGTGTGTATAATTGTGTGTGTGTGCGTGTGTGTGTGTGTGTGTGTGAGACAGAGTGTGTGTGTGTGTGTATAATTGTGTGTGTGTGCGTGTGTGTGCGTGTGTGTGTGTGTGTGTGTGTGAGACAGAGTGTGTGTGTGTGTGTGTGTGTGTGTGTGTGTGTATAATTGTGTGTGTGTGTGTGTGTGAGAGTTTACTGTGTGTGTGTGTGTGTGTGTGTGTGTGTGTGTGTGTGTGTGTGTGTGTGTGTGTGTGTGTGTGTGTGTGTGTGAGAGAGAGTTTGTGTGTGTGTGTGTGTGTGTGTGTGTGTGTGTGTGTGTGTGTGTGTGTGTGTGTGTGTGTGTGTGAGACAGAGTGTGTGTGTGTGTGTGTGTGTATAATTGTGTGTGTGTGTATAATTGTGTGTGTGTGTGTGTGTGTGTGTGTGTGTGAGACAGAGTGTGTGTGTGCGTGTGTATAATGTGTGTGTGTGTGTGTGAGAGTTTACGTGTGTGTGTGTGTGTGTGTGTGTGTGTCTGTGTGTGTGAGACAGAGTTTGTGTGTGTGTGTGTGTGTGTGTGTGTGTGTGTGTGTGTGTGTGTGTGTGTGTAATGTGTGTGTGTGTGTGTGTGTGTGTGTGTGTGTGTGTGTGTGTGTGTGAGTTTGTGTGTGTGTGTGTGCAGGAGGGCAGCGCTGCTCTGCAGTCTCTGTTCCTGTATGATTGATGAGGCTGCAGCTCAAGGCCCTCTTTCACACTGTGCTTACGGTGTACTGACCCCCATCCAGCATGAAACCATTAGAGCAAACTGGCCTCTGAACTGCGCAAGGAGCCAGCCACACAGAGAGGGGAAAGTGTGTGTCCGCAGGCTTATGGATGGCTTATGGATGGCCACACCCCTTTATCATCAGAGACCAATCAGGAGTAGCTCCCCCACCCCCAAATCCACCAACCCCCTCCCCACAGGTGTGCCTGTAGCTCCTGCAGTCAGAATGAATGGGTAAACACGTGTAGAGTAATAGAGCTCTTGTAGTTCTCTGGTTGTACACCAATTTGGGGTTTGGCAGACTTTGACAAACATCTCTCTCACTGAGGGAAATCGATAGTGTTCTATATGGGCCTGTCTTGTTTTCCTAGGAGAGGATAGATATTTGTAGCCCCCACCGAACTCCCTTTAAATCTCTTTACTGCTGCGGTTTCTGGAGGTGAATAAATTTCTGGTGGGCAGATTGTGAGAAAATGCCAGCATCCAATGGCAGTCCCAGGCTGGGTTAGGTGGACTGAGAGTTGTGCATTACAGCAATGTGACATGTGACATCGTACCGCTAGGTCATTGTGTCACTGCTACATTGTGTTACTGTGTCATTCTATTATTGCATCATTATTTTCCACTGTGTCATTCTATTACTGCATCATTCTGTCACTATGACAACAGCATTGTGTCACTACATAGTTGTGTAGACTCACTTGCAACATTCTATAATTATTATTGTGTCATTGTTTTGCTGCATCATTCCGTCACTGTAATTCTGTGACTTAATAAAGTTTCTCAGTTGCTTCATTGTTTCACCATGTCAATACAATATGGCATGACTGTGACATGCATTATTGCCTGTACATGTTTTGATTAGGATTTTTTTTTTTACCTTTAGCACATTCAGATCAGCATGTGCAAATAACAGAGGCCTGTGTGCTGTGCTATGCTGTGTGAGGACAATAGCCTGGTGCAGTTTGAGCTGGGCGGCACTGCGAAGGGTTACGACACCACTGGGGTTTCAGAGAACAAGGAGAGAGAGAGGCTGAATGTAAACTAATGTAAAAGCGTGTTTATGGCAACAACAAGAGTGCTGGTAGCTCTTTGCTGCAGTAAGAATGAGAAATAAGTGGCTCCGACTGGCTAATGAGTGGTGCTGGCCAGCGCCATCACTGTTAATTACTGCCGGGTCATTAAAAAGTCAGTTCCTCGAAAATGTGTTTTATGATGGAGCATCATTGCCAGTCTGAGTCAGTAGCTGCCTGCTTAAAAACACGCTTTGGTCATTCATGCACATGTGTCTGTTTGTGTGAATGTGTCGGTGTGTGTGTGTGTGTGTGTGTGTGTGTGTGTGTGTGTGTGTGTGTGTGCGCATTTGCTAGAGTCTATTTCCATCCACTTTCCAAGGCCCCCACAATGCAAACCACAAAATGAGGAGGTTGAATGAAGGAGAGGGCAGCAGAATTCTGCTTGCTCTGCGGTGATGCAGCACGTTTCTGGGGCTGTGATCGGCCAGCTGGTGGACAGTCAGCAGAACGTTGTATTGTGCAAAGCAGTACTGTGTTTCTGTGCACTGAGCGACACGCAGCTACTCCAGAGCTTTATGGTTGAGGCCCTCTCCCAGCCCAATTTCAGGGCCCTCTCCCAGGGGTGGGGCAAAGGGGGACGGGCGAGTGTAGAGGCTGTCTCTCACAGAGGTGCAGAGCTCATCTCAGCCTGCACAATGACAAGTACCTTCCCTTACCGTCCCCTTACCGCTGATTACAGTAGTTTGGGCCGGGGCCAGAGGCAGCACTCTGGAGAGGCTCTGTGCCATGGAGCACGCCCGTTATGGCCGTCCTAACAGCCCGCGCTCACACACAGCGTGAGCCGTTTCACAGTGAGAACACGCGCAGTTTGTCCTGGCATGGTCCGGCCGCTGTCACAGCTGCATAAAACCTAGACAAAGCAGGGGCCGTGTTTGTGCTGGAACAGGTTAGCAGTTAGCAGCATGTGACGAGTGTGCTTCGTGTTTTTAGGAGCATTTGTGATACTGTTTTCTAGAAGAATACGTGTGCTTGTCCCAAATAAAATGTGACTTATTGAAATAGGGGTCTCCAAGGGGTAAAAATGCCCGAAATTGAGTGCACCCTTTTTCTGAGAAGGCACCTGGGGAGGCAGAGGCCGATGTGGCAGTTGAGAGACTGGAGGGAGAGAGACAGAATTTGAATTTTGAGGTGAACTTTTCTCATATTAAATTTCACAGATGGTCTCATGACATTACAGCAAAATATCAGCAAACCATGAATAATCATGAAATGCAAACACGGTTGGGCCCCTTTCCTAACCCGCGCATGCCCTCACAGGGATGCGGAAACAAACACGTTTGTCAGAAATATGAACTTCATATTTGAAAAGGCTGTCAACCTCAGATCTCAAGTAAAACTAATGATATGTGTGTGGGGAGCGTGAGATTCTTTCCTAACATCTGGAGCGCACTAATGAAAAACTAATATTACCCCATTGAAGACCAAGATATCTAAGTGTCAGTAATCTTGGGAAGGCACTCGGTGGCATTAAATATACTATAAATAATATATAATAAGTCTTCATGTGTCACATAGTAAAGCTCAGTAACTCTGATACAAGTTAAACCGGACTCCTTCCCAAACACAATAGTTTGCACAATTTAAAATACTTTATAATATTAGTGATGATGATGATAATATATTTCATTTATGTGGTGCTTTCCATCAGTTTCATGTTCCCTATACAGCACAGGGAAATGAACCTCCACCAAATGTACTTCAAAACACAAACATATCTCAAGGGCAACACATGCTTAGCTCCTAACCTGTGTGACACAAATAAACTTCATATTTCGCGCCACGTTAATGCAAGAGAAGGCCATATCGTATTATGAAAAGGCTCCATCTCGCCTCTGTCTTGCCTTGCCTTTCTCTGACCCTGCCTTGTAGTAGGAACATGATCGAATGGAAACCGCATGGTTTCTTTGAGTGGATTTTTCTGACTGACAACCCATGAAATGACTGCTTTCTGTCTGGAACTGCAGACGACATGAAGACTAAGACAGCCTCTGAAACTGCAGTCTGTGCCGGCAGCAGATAGATGGCGGTCTGGTGGGGAGGTGTTTGTGAGCGTTTATGGGTGTATGTATGTATGGAGAGGGACATTTGCTGCGTTCATCTGTTTCTCTCCAGTCCTCCCTTTCTCTCCAGGCTCATGAGTTTTTCTCCCTTCCTGTCTCCTCTGTGTCTGTTCGTGCTTCTCTGTGTTCCTGAATCTTCGGGGCTGCCATTCTCAGGTCGATCCCAAAATACAATATCTGCAGGAGAGAGAGAAATATAACCCTATTTATAATACTCCCGAGGAATAAGGTATAACTGTCACTAGCACAGTTGTTTCACTGGACATGTTGTCGATTTCAAGGGCTGAGCTGTGTCAGGGGTGATGTGTTTGCTCAAATTTCTTAAGCCTGATGTCCGTTGTCGCCTTTGTGTACAGAAATACCTGCTTCTGTTAGAATATATTACTGTCATTTATTCTCCTCTACCTGACAAGGTCTAGTAAACATTGTTCATCTTTCTGTCACATCATCTCTGAGCAGCCTTCAGTCCTACCCATAATCCCTGAAGTTAGAGATAAAAGCTCTCTGTGAGAACCAGCAAGAAAAAAAAAAAAAAAAAAAAAACATCTCCTCTCAACTTTTTTAAAGTATTTGGAGCCCTGACTGCTGTCACAGGAAGCGGCTCATAGCTGGACATCTGTGATCCGAGGACAGGAAGTGGCCCTTTTCTGTTATTATGGCGTGATTTGAAGGTACGGGGAAGTGCTGACAGTATACACCTGCAGGACACAGAGCGCAGTAAACGCCGAATCTAAACACGCGCCACTCCGCAATTTTCAACTGAAGCCTGCGTGAAATCAAACGCGGATCTGGATTGTCAGTCGTATGGAGGTAGCTGTCGCAGCCTTCCTCGGGGAGCCCTGCTTCAGTGCCAGAACAGAGCTGTCTCCGACTGAAGACAACTGCTTTTCAAATGCAAAGCACTGTTTACAGTGGGGGGAAAACGTAGCTTTGCAACCAATCTAATATGGTTATAATTATAATTGCTGTAATATGGTTTTAAGAGTGATTACTAGGGTTATAGTTATAACAGATGTGATATGATCATAATGGGTATGATATTGGTTATTGATATGACAGCTTTAGTATGGTTATGGATACAGTACCAATTACAGTATGATTATGATTAAATATGGTTACTGCCTCATGTTATATAATAATGCTTGTGAAAGCTATGCCATTGTTATGCAGCTATGAAAAGGGCTGTTATAACAGCTGTAGGAATGGTTATAACAGATTGCTATGACAGGTTATTACCACAGCTTGAATGGGAATGTGGTCTCACTGCGATCAACAAAGACTTCCTCTGTCTGATATTTCGCTTGGTATCAAACCCTAATGATTATGTCGGTGGTGTAATGGAGTCAGTGATCTGAGTAGCTGGGGTTTTCACTCTAAAGGGAAGGGTATTTCACTCTAAAAATGAAAGTTATTAAATGATTTTCTTAAAACAAGAACATGTGCATCATAATCAAATGTAATACGTCAGTTAGAAAGGGTCAGGTCCTCTTTCCTCTGTTCGTCTTTTCAAAATGGCAGTTAGAATGGAGGGCTATGGATGAGTGAGTACCAGGTATGATTGTGCTTTAAAATACCTAAATATACCAAATATAGCAATATATGTCTTAAAATAGCAGAAATGATAAATCATTATTTATGATAATTAGTCATTCAAAGCCAGCGTGTGCCTACAGTCATATTCATAATGATATGGATATGGTAAAATGACCTCATTTTCATTAGAAACTAACGGGCTGAAGGGTTAATTCTGATATGATTCAGCCCAGGGGGCGCTGTGGAGTGTGCAGGCTGTCTGGGTGGGTCTGTGTTCCTCTGACTGTATCTTTCTGCTTGGTGCAGCTGCCATGGAGGCAATGATAGAATGTCTGTGACTGTCTATGAAGAACCAAAGGTCGGAAGCAGGGACCAGATGCAAGACCCACAGAGGGTGAGCATGACCTCTGACCTCTGACCCCTGACCTCTGAGTTCTTCAGGGTCATCACATCACCCCCATACTTGGTGGAGTTAACTTGGAGAAAATCTCTCAGGACATCTTAGAAAGTGTCAGTTTACACATCCCAACACTGTCCTTTAAAACACATCATTAAAAATATGCCAGCAGCACAATTTCAAAACTGATTACTCCACAATTTTTAAAAAGTTTACAAGCGTAGTTCAGTGTTTGGTGACTACAATTAGAACAGGCCACCTTCAGATGCTCTGTGTATGGTGTTGTATGGTGCACTTTGTATATTTCGTATCTTCAGAGGGTTGTTACTATGCTGTCACGTTTCGGATGAGAACCCATGGCACTTAACACAAGCAGTCAGTGGTTCCTTGATGTCTTTCAAATTTTGTAAAATGACTTTATCAACCTGGCAACCTAAACATGTTCCCCTGTTGAACTTGCTCAAGACTCCATCAACGTGGCAACCCAAACATGTTTCCCTGTTGAACTGGCTCAAGACTCCTCCTCCCCTGTCTGTCTCAGCTGATGGTGGAGTTCAGGCACAAAATGGCTGCCCTGCATCTCCAGGGCAGATGATACATGTTGGATTTGGTAGAAGGAAATTTTCTAAGCTCAAATTTTTCTTTGTTAAACGCTTAAGAAATGAGAGACGAAAAGCACTGGATAAATGCAGTCCATTAATCCACATGGTGTGTGGTTGATTGGACTTGTTGGTGTGTGTAGTTGCCATGGTGTCTTTTCCGATTTGTTTATGAATTTGTTTCTCCAAACATCCGCAACCTCTGTGAGTTTTGATCTCACCGCTATAAAGAGTGGATCCGGTGGCAGTGCTAAAACCCAGCTAATCTGCCCTATTCTCTCCTTCCTGTTTGCGAGCGGAGGCATTTGCGTTGCAGTCGCCACTACACAGACACACCGACGCACACCTTTTTCACTGGGGGGCTTAGCTCCCTTAACAATGGGTTCAAATCCTCAGAGCCAATGTTTTTCACAAAAGAGGCTCTGCACCTGGTGGATTTGCTCATGAAAGTAATCACACCTAAGGGATTGACCTAGATGCATAAGGCGTAAACTAATTTATTATTTTTATTATTATATTTGAGATAATGCTCCAAAAATCGGGCTTGAGCACTCTGCTTGGCCCTGTCTGCGTTTGTGATGAATACCTGTCTGCTGAAGAGCTGTGGATTTGGGATTAGCAGCGCTGCGAGGCTAATGAACTGAATCATTAAGAGCGGCTTTTGGTTTGAGTTGATTTGATTATTTATTTATATACGCAGTGATGCTAATAATTCACTCAGGGAGAACGAGAGAGAGAGAAAGAGAAAAAGGATGGGTGGATGAGTGATGTCTTTTGGAGAAAACTGAGAAATTTTGTTGTATTTTTACATAACTTGTACACAAAAAAAAAATTGGAAAAGTTTTCGATTATCTCTTCTGGATCCCGAAATCTGAATGTACTTTTCATTGAATGCCAGGTAGAGCCCTGACTTTTAAGAGGCGAAGATTTATCCTCGGCTTATCACAAAATACAGCCAGACATAATATCCACAAGCATATGTATTTAAACCTGACTGGGGGGCCTGTGATTGATGTCAGAGTGAGTGAGATTAAATCATTTTCATAGTCTCACAGTGCATACATGCCTACGAAGATGCTAAGATGAATTCAAAAAATAATGAGGAAGAATTTCAAATAATAACAACAGAAACAGCAATATCATCATCATCATTATCATTAATATATGTATATGGTGGTTTCCAATAAAGAAACAAAAATCCCTCCATTAAAAATAGACAAATCAAACAATTAGCGGATAATTAAAACTGCGGAGAACACAGAGCAGGCAGTTAAAAATAAAGATTAAACATTGTGCTCAAAGGGAAAAAAGGCAGAATTTCCCCAGACTACGCGGCGCTCAGCGGCGGCGGCCGTGCTGTGGAATCCACTCACACGCTAATTAGCAACACAGTCCTGCTGCTATAAATACAGCTGTACATAGAGAGAATGTTCTGCTTCTCCCGATTCACTTAGTTCCTCAAAATCAGGTCTGCTCCCCCGCACACCCCCCTCCCCAAACCCCCTCCTTACCGAACGCTCTTGGCACATTGTTCCCCGAGTTAAGTATTTCTGGGATGGGGTGTTGCTATGGTCAGTTCAGTGATACGTGATCCTCCGTATCACCTGCATATAGTCCTATCTCTGCTCAGACATCACTTTTAAATTGTGTCCTACAAGACCAGAGCCCTTGAATAATGGAAGGAAAATTTGGCCGACATTTGCTGTCAAGTAAAAGTTTTATTTTTTTTTATCTTGATGAAAACTCAACTTTAGAACATATCTCCGGTTATACTTCTTAAAAAAAGAGTGCTATGTCATGTTGAAGAGTGCTATGTCATATTGAAGAGTTCTATGTCATGTTGAAGAGTGCTATGTCATGTTGTGGAGACAAAGACTCATGGGATGTTCAAGTCCGCGGTTGATGCACTAGACTTTAGATATATGATGAGTCGATGTCGATGTAGGTTGAGCAGCTTGTTCTTGTCATTATGCATTCTTATTTTCTTTTGCTATTCCTCACTCTCATCCTCTGTTATAGGGTGGTGAGGTCTTGCATAAGACAATGATGTGGGCCTGTCAAAGATCAATAAAATAGGGATAAGATGGTTATGTCACTTTGCTCCACCAACTACAGAGTACATTCATAACAATCAATATCCTGGAATGCACCGGTGTTGTTTTAATTATTGTTACCGATGTGCTCTATGATTTGTTGTAACCTGCTCTGTTTTCTGGCAGTGAGTTTATCTTATAGGTCTGTTTATCTTATAGTAGTGTCCGTTACACAGGTATGTGGTTGCAGGTGAGCACACAGTAAACGCGTGTCAATAAAGCTCCATGGGTACTGGGACTGGAGAACTCTTCCTCTCACCCAAGCCTTACCATTCATGATTTCTGTTCAGGTTCAGTCTTTAGTCATTTGTCTGCTTTACTTCCTGGCAACGAGGCTTTAAGTGCCTGCTGTTCAGCCAGGTCTTCAGATGAGAGGGTCTTGTGACGGCGTTCAGGGCTGGAGTGATAAAACAGGCATCTAATAAAGCTCAAACCGGAGGCGGAGCGGCTGGGGGGCCCCCGCTGCTGAGAAACAGAGGAAGGATTCAACTTGTGAAAAACACATCTCTCACGTGTCTGCGTTTTCCCTGCCTCTCTCCCTCTTTCTGTCTCTGTCTGTCTCTGCGTTCTTTTAACTTCATCCACTTTTCAGTGCTCTCAAATCCGAAAATGAATCATCCGTCCACCTTCAGTACTCCCACATGATAGGACTGCAAAAGCTCTGCTTTTCATAAATCATTAGGAGATTTTTGTTATATTCTTTCTGTATTTTCTCAGGTAGAGCTCTGTTTTACAGGTCCAGACTCACCGCCACACCATCAAAATAGATCGTATTACCGTGAGTAATTTCTGCCATGATTGTTTCAACACTATGGAGTTAAATGTCTTGCAAGTAGAATGCAACAGTTACAGAACTATAACGGTAGCATGCCAGAGTGCTAATAAAATATTAACTAACACAGTGGTAACATAGACCTATGCATTTTTGAATAACTGATACACCATATATTTGACAAAACAATTTTTTAAAATATTTAAATCAGTCTTTGGGCTATCAGAGTAGAGGCATTAGCATCCCAGCTCCTACTTTCTAATTCTTCTCAAAGAGATACTGTGGAAACAGAGAGTTTTGATGTATGAGCTGGACACTAAAAACCTCATTTATTAGAAATTTGTTCCGCATTTGTTATGAACGTATGAACATACATCACGGCACATGGGAACACATTTCAGAAGGAAGTAAACTGATAACTGACTTTCATAGCCAAAAAATGTTACTTTCAGGAACATAAATTTTCAGATTTGAGTTATAGTGCAGCATGATTCTCAGACTGCAGGATGTGACACGCGGCTGAAGAATGTAGGGATGAATTGAGTGGGATTTGAGGTTGAAGGGAGCAGTGTGTTGGGCGCGCTGTGACCCTCGTGTGACCTCTGACCTCCAGGGCGGCCCTGCGCCCCTGAGAGGTGTCTGAGGGTGATGGATGGGGGGGTAGGAGCAGTTAATGTCATTATCATAAGACAATGTTCTGCAGACTAGGGCTGGGTACAGGCAAGTATTTGTGCTGTGTGTGTGTGCGTGAGAGAGAGAGTGTGAGTGTATATATGTGTGTGTCTGTGTGTGTGTGTGTGTGTGCGTGAGAGAGAGAGTGTGAGTGTATATATGTGTGTGTCTGTGTGTGTGTGTGTGTGTGTGTGTGTGCGTGAGAGAGAGAGTGTGTGTGTATATATGTGTGTGTCTGTGTGTGTGTGCGTGAGAGAGAGAGTGTGAGTGTATATATGTGTGCACATGTGTGTGAGCGTGAGAGAGTGTGAGTGTATGTATGTATGTGTGTGTGTGTCCTTGTAATAATTAAAGGATCTTATTAATCAACTGGTGGTTTAATTTTTTTTTTTAAATCACGTTTTTTGGTAAATTCATTAAATGTATGTTACATTTTCCATTAAAGTGGCATGTTTTCTCTCAGTGCATCAGGTCTTCTGAGCTCTTCTGAGCTAGATCATGGCAGGGTTGCTCCACCTTACAGGGGAAAAGCCTTATCAGAAATCTAAGATACCAACGCTGCTCTCAGCACAGCAATCTTACCCAGCATCAGCCACATGGCCACACTGAGATTAAAGACCTGAGATCGGGAATTCATTTGCAGCCCTGAGATCCTGTTAATTGACTCAAATGGGCTGTTCTGTGTGCAGGGCTGAACAGCAGCTAGGCTGCCCACTTAGAATTTTATATGATTGCATGGTCAGACTGATTTTGATGCAAGAGAAGGGAAGTCTTTGTCTTCTGCTGGACTGTGTGACTCTGAGTCTCTGGGGCCTCTTATTAGTATAAATGCATTAAATTAAAATGAATGAGGTGGCGAGGACCAAACCCCACCCGACAAAGGAGGTTTCTCAGAAAAGTACATTCCATTCGCAAAGCGCAATCTGGGTCATTTTGAAGCAATACAAATGTGATGTATAATGTTTTTGCAGCAGCTCGATATTTTGAGTCCCTGGGCTTTAAAGCATCTCCTATGTGTGTCGCCGTGCTGTTTACAACAATGTGACACACTGAGAAACACTGGCTTTGTTTACCCCTTCTCTGAAGGCGGAACGAGAACAAGACCCAAGAAGGCATTGTGCGCAGCCTGATCCATCATGCCCTCCACAAAATAAATTTTCCGTTCAGATAGGGGCCAGGTAGAGCACAGCTCTGCACTGGTGCATTTTCAGGGTTGGGCTGGTCTTACACTTACATTACAATTTAGGCATTCTGTAGACACTCTTAGCCCCAGGGGCTTTTTACCCAGTGTGCATTTTTACAGCCGGATATTTACTGAAGCCATTGGACTGAAGTATCTCATTTGAAGGTGGAATAGCGGTGCCCTTTCTGGGAATCGCACAAGCACACCCCAAACAGACCCCGGAGCAGACCACCACACGGACCCAAACAGACCCCGGAGCAGACCACCACATGGACCCAAACAGACCCCGGAGCAGACCACCACACGGACCCAAACAGAGCCCGGAGCAGACCACCACACGGACCCAAACAGACCCCGGAGCAGACCACCACATGGACCCAAACAGACCCCGGAGCAGACCACCACACGGACCCAAACAGAGCCCGGAGCAGACCACCACACGGACCCAAACAGACCCCAGAGCAGACCACCACACGGTCCCAAACAGACCCCGGAGCAGACCACCACACGGACCCAAACAGACCCCGGAGCAGACCACCACATGGACCCAAACAGACCCCGGAGCAGACCACCACACGGACCCAAACAGAGCCGGAGCAGACCCCACACGGACCCAAACAGACCCCGGAGCAGACCACCACATGGACCCAAACAGACCCCGAGCAGACCACCACACGGACCCAAACAGAGCCCGGAGCAGACCACCACACGGACCCAAACAGACCCCAGAGCAGGCCACCACACGGTCCCAAACAGACCCCGGAGCAGACCACCACACGGACCCAAACAGACCCGGAGCAGACCGCCACATGGACCCAAACAGACCCCGGAGCAGACCACCACACGGTCCCAAACAGACCCCGGAGCAGACCACCACACGGACCCAAACAGAGCCCGGAGCAGACCACCACACGGACCCAAACTTGTGTCATATGGTAGGCACGGGTCCTTGCAGCACTTTGGATGCGCAAAGTATAAACGGGCCCCATCTCAGCAGCACTGTGGCTGTGACCATGACAGTGTTTGTGTGAAACATGCCAGAGGTATGGAAATATGAGTGCAAGGAACAGGAAGGAGCAGTTTCACAGAGAAACTCCAACCTCACATCAGCTCAGTCACATGGAGTGTGGTGGTGTTATGGCACAGCTCAGTCACATGGAGTGTGGTGGTGTTATGGCACAGCTCAGTCACATGGAGTGTGGTGGTGTTATGGCACAGCTCAGTCACATGGAGTGTGGTGGTGTTATGGCACAGCTCAGTCACATGGAGCGTGGTGGTGTTATGGCACAGCTCAGTCACATGGAGCGTGGTGGTGTTATGGCACAGCTCAGTCACATGGAGAGTGGTGGTGTTATGGCACAGCTCAGTCACATGGAGCGTGGTGGTGTTATGGCACAGCTCAGTCACATGGAGCGTGGTGGTGTTATGGCACAGCTCAGTCACATGGAGCGTGGTGGTGTTATGGCACAGCTCAGTCACATGGAGTGTGGTGGTGTTATGGCACAGCTCAGTCACATGGAGCGTGGTGGTGTTATGGCACAGCTCAGTCACATGGAGTGTGGTGGTGTTATGGCACAGCAAGCCAATTATTTTCCTGCTGATTAGAGACAAAAACACTGACATAAACGCATCTGAACACCGAATTAGGTGAGTTTGTAAAGGTTTGAACCGGTGGAGGTGAACACTGACGCACTTGGCGTCTTCATTAGGCTTGTTTTGTTTATTCTGTGTTTAACGTTATAGTCCCCGTATCTGTGCAGGAGGGAGGTGGAGAGGGTCTGCCAACCTTGTAAGTGGGAATGAAAATTGAATAACAGTGAATAATAGCGCTGTGCTTCTTCACTGCAAGAGCAGTTCGGTGAATTAATGTTCATGATTGATGCCAAACGGTGTTGATGAAGATAAAGCTGAATTCTTCCATTTAATTGTGAGCCAAAGTTAAGGACAAACTTTGATTGAATCCCAGCCTGCATTTGTTTGATTGAATCCCAGCCTGACCATAAAATATCTATGTAAGGTGCAATGTTATTATTAATGTGGTTAAATCTCCCTGTTATAATGTGCATATCTTAAGGACCAATAGGCTTCACTATCCAAACTGAACAGCCAATAAGAAATCATTTCCTGGATCATAGGAGTGAATGCTGCCTCATCCCTTCATTCATCTCAGCCCTCACTCCACCTCACGGTCTCAGAAACCTCGACTCAGATGCAGAAAATATGGCATCTCTCTTCCAAGGCACCTCAGGTTTGGATTCCTTCGGTTGCATCAAGAGTGTCTAATCCCGATGGAGTGAAACACAGTGGCTGGGAAAGGGTTTCAGCACCACGGCTGCAGAGCTGCCAAAGGCTGTGTCCAGCCTGACCCTCCTGCAGCTCACTGGTTTAACGCTCTCTCATGCCACTTTTGTGGGTCATCATACGTTTTGATCTAAATCTTGTGACAGGAAACAGCATTGACCCAAATCCGTTTGCTTAAGGGTACTTAATGTCTGTTGGGCTTCAGTAAATTATAAGTGTGTCCGATGTGAAATATGACCACGACACAGTATAGCACCCTCTTCCCACCCCTCACAGGTCAGATTTCACACTTTGCCACCTCTCAAAGCTGCCAGCGCTGTGAGTAGTGTTTGTGAATCAGTGTGATAGTGGACCTTCTGATTCACACTGTGTTTATGTGAATGTTTCCTCTTTCCCACTGACTGCTTTTCAGTTCTGAGGAAGGACATGCCTGTGTGTTTTTGTGGTGTACATGTTTAAACAAGCGAAATATATCAACTTCCTCTGTGATTTAGGATGGCAAAAACTATGAATGGGTAAACCTGTGTGGACGGAGTGGAGACTCTGTCATGCCATTTATGAAAGAAGATACCTCAGTACCTTTAGTTTTTTTAAGTCGTGTTTCAAAATGCTCATCCTTTTTTAGTGCGATTTCTGGCTCATGATCCTCCAGACTGAACCAACTCAGAAGGCAAGGTTCCGGTTCTGACCGCCTGAAGGTTCCGGTTCTGACCGCCTGAAGGTTCCGGTTCTGACCGCCTCAAGGTTTCGGTTCTGACCGCCTCAAGGTTCCGGTTGGGCGTTGAGTTTTAATGGAGAATCGGGCGCTGGTGATGCTCGCACTCTGTGAGTGGAGGAGGGCCCCGCTGAGCTCCGTCTGTGCTTAATTATCAGATATTTGTCTGTCTTGCGCAGCGAGATATCGCCCACTGAAGTCTGTACAGAGACGCTGTCGGTCTGGACTCACGGCGAGGCGGCAGACTCGCGCTTCAAAGCGAGGGCACGGCTCCTCTTCTCCTCGGCCGCGGGTCAGCGTTTGGGCCGGTTGGATTAAGCTGTCAGGACTCCCTGTCGAGGCTCGGCGGTGTGGTGCGTCTGCTCTGAATATCATTTGCACACTCGGTTTCACCCCAGCGTATGGCGTATGGTCTCCGTGCTGAGCAGACTTATGCAGTCAATCTCACCCAGCATCAGCCCTTTACTGCTGTCTTATGATAACAGAGATGGGCAAAACGATGTCTGCAGTCTGCTTGGGGGCCGGCCTGTGCTCTACCTAGCAGCTTTTACATCACACAACCACATGCTTATGTAATGACAACCAGAAATTATAACCAGGCACAGCAGTGATAAGTTCCCCAGTTGTTATACAATTTTTTTTTTTAAAGAAATGAGTTTTCTGGACCCTGATGTGGCATTTGATCCTAGATGAATAAGAAGTTTGAGTACGCAGGATTTCCTGATGGGTAACATGTTGATTATTTCATTGGCTTTTTTTAACAGGGGATAAGCAGAAATGTGTTGCTACATCCGAGAAGGCTGGATAGCAGATTTTCCTGTGCAGTTCCAGAGCAGGGAGACTGGGAGCGGTCTGCAGGGCCAGGTCCTGGGGTGGCGTGGGCTTTGGGTCCAGAGGGTGTACCTCCATGGCTCTGGTCCCAAACCCTCCCGTAAAACGAGCTTTTTCGTCTGGAACATAAAATGCAAACACATTTTGTGGGATTACCTAGATTATACAACATTTTCTCTTTCTTCCAGCAAACATAATTATATGCAATATACTTGACATGGAACCTGTAGGGTGTTTATCTCATGAAAGCTGCCGTGGTATTCCGCCAGCGAAAATGAGCACTCAGATTGGACCGTCAAAAAAAAAAGACAGAAAATGGACATGCTGCGGTGTTTCCTTTATTCTGGCTGTAGGGGATGTTTAAGAATTTGCTGAACCAAACTCAGGCAAGAGCTGTCAGGGTCTGTCCAGCCCCTGAAACCCGATCAAAGACTCCCGATCCGGGGCTAACCCTGCCAGACCAGATCAAAGTTCTGACCGGACTCCTCCGGTCCACTCTAGGCTCAGGGTTCTGTGCTGGGTGGGTGTTTTTATTTATGTATTTTTGTGGACATGGGAAATGACTCAGTCTGGATAGAGAAGCCGTCATTTGAGACTTTGAAGGAAATAGGTTGAAGTTATGATTTTGGGGCCGCCTAAATCACAAGTGTACGTTATGCAATTACATACGAGGACGTGTGTTTATAGGCTAGTGATTACAAGGTGGAAGAAGTAGTTTTTCCTGAAATAGCGGAACGAGAGCCCCGCTCTGTCTCCACCGCGGCCCCACGACCGCAAATCGCCTGTGAAGGGCGAGCCGTTTCCGCGCTGCGAGCCCATACCAGAGCCGTGCCGTGCTGATGGATTTTTGGGCAGGTGGCCTGGTTGGGCTGGACTGTGCTGTAAATCGGCCATTGTGTGTGGAGGCCCTGAGGCAGGTTCACTTGGACAATTTGGGGGAGTCACTGTGAGAGGGAGGGGGAGCCAGAGGCACCCTGGGGGCAGTGAATTAGCTCAGAGTGCTGGAGGTGAGGAAACATACCAGACTGCTTTAACTCAATTACATGACAGTGTGGAGAGTTGGTGACTGAGGCACCGCAAAGACATGTGTCTAGCAATAAATGGGAGATGTTAATTGGATTGTGTCACACAGTGACCTCTGAGTCTGACTGAAAGTCTGCTGAACTTTGACCTCTGACCTTAGTTGCCTTAGCATGATCCTTCCCATCACGTCAGATCGAAGGAAATCCAGGAAACAGTTTTTTACAAGTGTCTGGAGTTACATGATGAGTTTAAATAAGTGATGTTTCCCTTCATAAACCCTGGACAACAGGGCCTTTTGTGATCATGGTTAGTGATTGTCACAACTTTAAACTCACCGGCTCTAAAATTATTCAAGTTCAGAACTTTGGTTTTGGCACAGGCTCTGTATATTTAGATGCTGGTTTGTGCATCTAAAACCAGATGACACTGGTTTGTGTGTGTGAGACACAGTGTGTGTTTGTGTGTGTGTGTGTGTGCGTGCGTGCGCTTGCATGGGTATATACATTATTCCAACAGACATAAGTTTAAACAGACGTAAGTTCAAAGCCATGGTGGGTTGCCTGTATCAGGAGAGAACTTGAGTTCATTTCAACAGGGCTTCAATTTACACCCAACACAGCCAGCAGAGTCCTAGATCTCTATCAGCGTGTTCATCAGGATAACCCAGGGGTCAGTGCTGGGTCCCCCTGGTCAACAGCAGCATGGGGCAGTCCGAAAACACAGAGACAGGGGGGCCCGACCAGCCTGATCTAATCACACCCATGAGCTCTGGGCCTCCCCACACTCTGCTATCATGGCCAACCGCAGGGATCTAAATTCTGCTGACAGACTCTTAAAGACCTTGTGACCTGAGCTGACTTTGGTTGGTGATGAATTTCGTCTTTTAGTCCTGTCTAGATGTGGTGCTGTGTGTGTGCCGGGTGTGGAGCTTGTGCATGACCATTCCCTGTTTCCATTTTATTAGGGATTTCTTGTTTGGATCCTTTAAATAGTCTGTGTTTGTGCTGATCAGACTCAGGCTTTGCAGGCTTTCACCAAAAGGTCCCATCCCACCTCACCCCTTGAACCGTAATGGCGGCTGCATGTGTCTATGGACCTCAGATTTGCAATAACTGCCATATGACTGTGGAATCAAGAAACACAATGGCTGCCACAATGGCTGTGGATGTGAGCGTTTGTTTGAGGATAATGAGTGCCTGCAGAAAGGGGAGGGTGTTGGTTATTCGCTCTGATAAGGCAGAGTCAGACAGTGATGACATGGATATCTAGCACGGAATCAGCAGCGCATAATACACTGAGCCCACTGGAGTTTCCGCACTTACTTTTGAAAGTCGCACTGAGAGATTCAGAGCACGGAAGCGCTCTGTCCTGTTCGCTCCATTATTAAACACAAAGCCCTTCCTTTCCGTTTCATGTTGGGTCATTCTGATTCCGGGGCCGTGCCAGAATATCCTTCACTTTCAACAGCAGCTTCAAGCGCTGACCTACTGCAGATCTCATCTTTGTCCTGAAAATGTGTGTGTATCTGTCCGTCTGTGTCTGCCTGCCTGTCTGTCTGTCTGTCTGTGTGATGTGCATTTCTCATCTTCATGAACTTCATCTCCCTCCTCCTTCAGTGAGACATTTATAGGATAATGTCTTTGTCCCTCTCTGTGTTTCTGGTGCTGTCCCTGGCTGCTTCCTGGGACAGGTGGCTCTTCTCTGCATCACGCAGGTGCTGCGTTGTCTGAACTGTCTCAGGTGTCTTACTAAGTGCTGTATTTCCTTTCCTACACCTGCTTCACAGGTACTTATGGCATCTGAGCAGGTAGTGGCAGAGAGATTGAGGGGTGCTGCAGCAGAGACGTTCCCAGAGTCTCCCAGGGTAACACTGACTGTGTAAGCAGGAAGCGTTTGCTCAGAGTGATTCCATGCTGTGTTTATGTTTGTGTTTGTGTGTGTGTTTATGTGTGTGTGTGTGTGTGTGTGTGTGTGTGTGTGTGTGTGTGTGTGTGTGTGTGTGTGTGTGTGTGTGTGTGTGTGTGTGTGTGTGTGTGTGTGTGTGTGTTTGTTTGTTTGTTTGTGTTTGTGTGTGTGTGTGTGTGTGCGCGCGCATGTTGGTGCATTCTGTGTTTATGTGTGTTTGTGTGTCTAATGGGCACTATTATCAGTGCGGAGCACCAGCGCCTGTCCGAAGCTGATAAGGTCTCAGGTGTGATGCCCTGTCCTGAGCGCAGAGGTTTTGATTCGGACCAGGTCAGCGGCACAGGAAGCGTGTGATTAATATACTCTGCACCTCAGGGCCGGGTCAGCAGCGCAGGAAGCGTGTGATTAATACACTCTGCACCTCAGGGCCTGAGCAGTAGCTGCATCAAAAACACTATTCTGTCAGACCCGACCGGCCTGTGGCAATGACCTATGACCTTTGGCCTCTGAGCTCTGTCTGACTGAGTAAAGAGGAGTGAAAACTATTCTACTGAAGGCCGCTTGAGTCATCAGCCCCATACAAGGCCGAGTATTGTCAGCATCATAAAAAAAAAACCCAAATAGACATCTTTTCAGGAAATGAGGAAAAAAGTGTTTTATTGTAAAAATTGCTTTTTATGAGGTAAGCGTTAGTCACTTTGTGTTTTGAAATCAAATGCATTAGTCACAGCCATGGACCATCCACGGCACACAATTGATGATGCAAGCTCTCTCCGAGAGGACTGGAATTGAAGATTCTTTTTGCTGAATGTCGATGATATGCTCAGTAAATGAAGAAGGAAAGCACAATTACCCATACACAGTTAGCATTCTCCTGAAGGCCGTCTTGGAGGACCTCTTTTAAGTCTGTGTAAAGCCCGGGGTCAAGTGAAGTGTTTTTCAAGTAAAATGTTCAGTGGAGGAAGAACATGGACCCACTGGCCCATCATGCACTGGGAATAAAGAGCCGGATCACATTAATACATATAAATACATACGTAGTTCACCCATTCACACACAGTTACACACAGGTATAAATACATACACAGTTACCCATTCACACACAGTTACACACAGGTATAAATACATACACAGTTACCCATTCACACACAGTTACACACAGGTATAAATACATACACAGTTACCCACTCACACACAGTTACACACGGGTATAAATACATACACAGTCACCCATTCACACACAGTTACACACAGGTATAAATACATACACAGTTACCCATTCACACACAGTTACACACAGGTATAAATACATACACAGACACCCATTCACACACAGTTACACACAGGTATAAATACATACACAGACACCCATTCACACACAGTTACACACAGGTATAAATACATACACAGACACCCATTCACACACAGTTACACACAGGTATAAATACATATACAGACACATAAATAGATACATATAGACACATTCACCCATACACACAAGCACACTCATGTACAACTTCACACATTCATTGGAACATACACAAAAACATTAAATCATGCCCACACACACATAGACTTGAATACACAGACTTGCTCACCCATGAAATACTGACCCACATATGCAGACACAGTGTGATATAAAGGCTATTGGAGTATTTAATGTTTTTGGACAGGAAACGCCTCCTGCGTGTTCGGGCCTAATTGGCCCAATAAGAAGCACCTAAAGGTCAGGAGGGGTCATGGGTCGCCAGCATAGATCAGCATGTGGTGATACCGTAGATTAGACTAATCAACACCCTTACGCACTCTGTT
Organism: Albula goreensis; assembly: GCA_022829145.1. Classification (NCBI taxonomy): domain Eukaryota; kingdom Metazoa; phylum Chordata; class Actinopteri; order Albuliformes; family Albulidae; genus Albula; species Albula goreensis. Next base: position 1,754,897 of record CM040745.1, on the reverse strand, counting down.
CCACACCCCAACACCGCCACTACACCCCCCCCCCACACACACACACACCATACACACCAGTGTGTTGCATTGTGCTGCTAACGAGCGTTGGGAGCTCAGGGATTAAGCCTGCAGCTCGTTAGGGGGAAATTAGGGGTATACATTAAAACAGTGGATTATGGTTTTAGGACATGAAAGGGCGGATGCCACCCAGAGAGCTCATTTGCAGGACGTTCTGCTGCTCCAGCCGGGGCTCATGGGATTACCCTGCCCCGTACCCCTGCCCCCTGCCCCCTGTACCCCTGCCCCCCCTGCCCCCTGCCCCTGCCCTCCAGGAACCCCCCCTGCTTATACCCCAGCCCCAATAGTGTACTCAGACACAGCATCTAGGACAGGGCGAGCAGGAAGAGAATGAGCCCAGGATGAGTCTGGGTTCCGGGTTCACATATGCGCCAGATAAGGGTGGCCTCTGTCAGACTCAGGAAGGCTGCAGACATGACTTAAGGATCAGAAACGGATGTTAGTATCAGCTGCAGTATGTCTGCTTCCTCACACACTTCACAACTACTCAATGAAGTCATTAAAAGGAGCAACAGGTAATCATAACTGCAATAACAATAATAAACACATTTGTGTAGACTTTTCATGATCTCAGAGTGTTTCACAGTGAAGGGGTGAAACTCGCATAGTCTCACCAATCTCGTTAAACATCCGACATGCTCACAAAAAATTCTAATGCTAATGGCCAGGTTAGTGTCACAGACATGAGGGCAGTAATTACAGCTAAAAGCCCCTCTTTGGGTGGACCACATCCTTTTAAAAGTGGATTTAAAAAAAAACTCTGTTAGTCTTTGCTACATACTAATATATCTGGATGCATAATGATTGTAAATGAAGAGTAAAATTGAAGCAAAAGCTTTGCTTGTGTGTTCACAGCTGTACCCAATCATTATAAATGCAGTGGGGTTTGTTCAGAGGGTTAAACACTGGTGCACAGGACACCCGGCAGTGCCTGATTCTTCTGTGAGTGCCCAGGTGCATTATGGGTCTTTGGCGGTCATCTCCGTGGGTCAGGGAGAACAACATTATGTTTGTGCCGTTGCTAAACTACCAAGATGCCTCTAAATCACACTGAGAGAGAGAGCGTGTGTGGGGGGCAGGAAGTGAGATGGCAAGGAAAAAGAGAGAAAGGGAGAGAGGAAAGAGAGAGAGAGAGGGTGAAAGGGAGAGAAGAGAAAGGAAGGGAAAGAGGGAGATAGAGAGAGAACATTGCACTGGAAACAGGTGAGACATTGCTATCTCGGCAGATGCAAACTGAAAGCATTCAAATTTTGAGGGAAAATGGAGCTCCGGGAAATAAGTTACAATTGCTGTTAAAAGCAGTTATTCATTGGAACATGTGCAGAATATTCTGTATCTTTTCAGATCGCTCTTTGGGTGACATCACTTTCCTTTCAAATTGCTCACTTTGTGGGAAGCATTGTTGTGGAAATTCTGTTACTCCCAACAGAAGCGAATGGAACAATTGGAGTATGCATGGAACACAGGGGAGTAAAGTAGGGGGAAAGGCAGGGCTGAAACGAACATGGAAAGGGTCGAATGGAACATTCAGGAGTAATGAGGTGAATACTACAAGGATGTAGGGAACATAGGGAGGGATGTAGGGAACACAGGGGAGGGATGTAGGGAACATAGGGGAGGGATGTAGGGAACATAGGGGAGGGATGTAGGGAACACAGGGGAGGGATGAAGGGAACATAGAGGAGGGATGAAGGGAACATAGGGGAGGAATGTAGGGAACAGGGGATGGATGAAGGGAACATGGGTTAGGGATGGAGGGAACAAAGGAAAGGGGTGAAGGGAACATAGGGCCGGGATGTAGGGAACATGGGGCAGGGATGTAGGGAACATGGGGCAGGGATGTAGGGAACATGGGGCAGGGATGTAGGGAACAGGGGATGGATGAAGGGAACATGGGTTAGGGATGGAGGGAACAAAGGAAAGGGGTGAAGGGAACATAGGGGAGGGATGTAGGGAACACAGGGAAGGGATGTAGGGAACATAGGGGAGGGATGTAGGGAACATAGGGGAGGGATGAGGAACATAGGGGAAGGATGTAGAGAACATAGGGGAAGGATGTAGGGTGCAGCAGAGAGTGTGAGTTACACCGATGCACCACAGAATAAAACAGCATGAGATTAATTTTCCTCCCTGTCGGGTTTTAAATACATGTGCGTTAGATTAGGAGCGCGGGGTTACGTCTCCTCCCTGTCAGGTTTAAATACGCGTGCGCTAGATTTTTATAAAGCCACGCTTTGTCCTTGCAAGTCCTCAAGGTGGCTGGCTGATAAAAGGAGACTGTGAGAGGGGAGATAATTTCTCTGAGCCCTGGCTACTTTCATCACAGACTTCCCCTGGCTCACCAGCTCCTCCGGGGATTAGGAGAACAAGAGGAGGTGGATTCCTACGGAAGAGAAGGAAGTCATCAACTTTCAGAGTGATGTTGGCCCGGAAAAGTGGCACTTTTTTTGAAGATTTATTTATTAATATAGTGAGTATCGTGGGAGGTTTTGCGTAAGAACATAAGCGCAGGAAGAGGTCATGGGTGCAGTCTGCTCTCACAGCCGTTTGGCAAAAATTTAATCCTCGTTTTCAGAAAGGCTTTTGGGGAAAAAAAAAAAACAGGTTGACTTAAATTAGGAGGATTTTGGAGAAGAAGCCATTAGTGATGTTGTTTGTGGTGTAAAGCAGAAACAGCATGTCTGTCAGCCGGCTTGCAATGTTCTCCTGAGTGCAGGTGACATGGGCTCAGTTTTTTCCATTGTGTTTGGTGTGCATAATTTGTTGCTGTATATTTTACTTTAAGAAATGAACATTATTCATCCCCACCATAGATTGCTAATGGAGGTATCTGGAGCGGAGTTATTAGCGTGATTAACCATGCTGTCAGCAGTGCTACCAGATAGCCGCACCTGTTCACAGACTCACACCCTGAGGCAAAGCTCAAAGCTGTTGGTCTTACAGGAGAAACATCAACATGGTGAGGAGCAGGAAGATAAAGGATGAGACCTCCGTAACCTTCCCCACACCTGACTTAACATCAGCCAGGTGTGCTGGAGATGGGCCTACTGAGGCCATGCTAAAGGGGCCCAAATGCATGCTGGGAACAAAAACACTAAGGGCTCGATAAGCGCACTGCATGCTGGGAGCACAAAGAAAGCAGTGTCCTTGTTAAGCTTCTTCACACAGCGTTGTGGGAACAGACAGGAAGGCCTTGCTGTTCACGCTGCACACTAGGAACAGACTGGAGTCCTCCAGCCGCCCTTTTCCAAGAGTCTTCCCTCCCCTGGTCACCACCACCACATGGAACATCATTACAGGAAATTATGAAAAATTAAAACTGCCCGCCAAATCTCGCTGCCGCTTGCCAAGCGTCTGTTGGCCGCCTCCGTGGGCTGCCGGTGGGAGCGGGAGCCGAGCCGGGAGCCGGTGGGTGCGCCTGGGTTTGGAGCCGGCGCTAATTAGCATTGTAAAGTAATGGCGGTGATTACCACGGCAACACGGCTCCGGCAGGAAGAAGAGGAGAAGGATCAGCCCCTCTCAGCTGAACCTCCTGGGAGCCCTGCGCTCCTCATGGAAATTAAATATTTCAAAATAAAAAAATAAAATTTATCAAAATCAAAAGACAATCAAAATTAAATATATCATTTGGATTGCAATGGACGGTTCAATGTTTGCAAAATATGTAGGAAAATATACAAAAAAATTAAGTTTTCTTACATTGTAATATATTAAAAACATTAAAAGAAAAGGGTGGGTAGTCCACCTGTATTCAGTATTTTATTAGTTTTTCAGACAGTGTATAGAGAAGGACAGGAAATAGGAGAGGCGTGTGTGTGTGCGCGCGTGTGTGCGTGCGTGTGTGAGAGAGAGAGAGTGTGTGTGTGTGAGAGTGTGTGCGTGTGTGCGTGTGTATGTGTGAGTGTGAGAGAGAGAGCATCATTAGGCATTCAGTGACTGCAGACTGTAATAGCAGGTTTTGGGCTTTGGAAGCCGTGTAGCAGGCAATGAGCTGTAGCATGCTGGCATGTCATTTGGGCTGTGCAGGACGACTGCAGGTGTTCCTGTTTCTGTTCAGGTGACCCCACCTGTCTGCGGCCAGGGGCGTGGGGGCTGGGAGGGGGTGGTGAGAGTGGTGGAGGAAGACTTTTTAAAAACATTGTTATGCTCATTTATAAATTCTGCTGCAGCAGCAGCAACTATGGCAAGTTTCATTCAGTATGTGCCAGCAATGTATATCACTTCCAAAAACTCCCTCACAACTCCTAATAACACATGATAATACCTGGAACTTATTTGTAATAGCAATAGGTACTTTCTTGAGTAAAACCATGGTTGGTACTCATGGTATAATTTTCTTACAGTGGCCATAAATGTATAGGTAGTATTTAGGTAAGAATGCTGTAATTGGGCTGTAATTTGTGTGGCACAATATAAAGTTTAGCCAGGTTTGATACACACAGATGCTCTCTGCAGTTCCGCTTTGCCTTTTTCCACAGGTCCGTTTGATTTAAACTGTTCACTAAAGCCTCCCCTGGAAAGCAGATGAAAGACCGCCACCGGGTTCCATTAAGGGCCGGGTGGGCCGGAGCGGGTGCAGGTTTTAATTTCCCCCCCTTTGCTCTGGCTCAATTTGCTAATTAGCTGTATGGCCAATGTAAACAGCTGCCCACTATAGAGTATACATAGATAAGAGCACAGCTAAACATTCCCCCACAGACGCAGGGACAGCCGGCCTCCACTGTCGGTCATAAGCAAACCTGTCAGCTCTCATGAATGATTGGGCTTAACTAAGAAAATGAGGAGCAGAAGTTGTCCTGAAGTTCAGACAGATGTGGCTCAACGCGCCCACCCTAAATTTAAGGGTACCGCAGCCATGTGACATTCCAGTGCTAAACACCTCAAGCTGTGCGTTTTGAGGGCGCATTCTGAGTTCTGATGGGGTTTTTTTCCACAGTTTTATTTTTGTTGCAGTCCTTTTTGTAAAAGGTGGAGCCTGAGTGCTCTGTGTGCTTGGTCGTGTTGAAGATGAGAAAAAGGCTGCGATGCTGAAACGGTGCTGTAACATTCAGGGACAGAGTAATGTTTCTGTGACTGCTGATCGCAAAATTGAGTGCAGTATGACACCTTTCCGTAAGTGCACCGCTCACTGGTTCTGCTTCCTCCCTGCGACACACCTGCCACATGAATATCAAAGACTATTGCAAACCATTTGAACATACTGTCTAAGGGAGAACTGCAGCAACGTGTAGCGAAACAGTTTCATCTCCGTTTCTCTGTAGCCATCGCCTCACATAGAATGTTTATATGTCTCACCTGAAGCCTGGATAAAGCAATGCAGTTCAGTTCAGTGAAGCTATTCACCTGTGGTACATAATCAATGTATTGTCTACACAATAATCAATGTGTTGTCTAGCCAATCACAATAAAAAAGGTCTAGGGAGAAGACAGAGATTCAGGCCAGTGGTTCACATATAAACTGTTGAGAGAGGAAATGTGTAGCCACCATCGTGCTCCCACAGACCCCCACCCCACCCCCAACCCCCTTAGGAATGTCTAAGGCACCACATCCAGAGCGCCGCTGCAGTGAGTGCTGTTTGCTCCCTTGCGGTAATGCGAGAGTGTCTGGGGATTTCTCCCGATCAGACAGTCCGGGGTCAGAGACAGCTGTGGTTACAGTCAGCCCGGCCTGCCTGCAGCTCTGCCTCCACCCCGGCCCGCCTGCAGCTCTGCCTCCACCCCGGGCCCGCCTGCAGCTCTGCCTCCACCCCAGCCTGCCTGCAGCTCTGCCTCCACCCCCTACCTGCAGCTCTGCCTCCATCCCGGCCTGCCTGCAGCTCTGCCTCCACCCCGGCCTACCTGCAGCTCTGCCTCCACCCCGGCCTACCTGCAGCTCTGCCTCCACCCCGGCCTGTTTCTGCTTCAGCCTGTCAGTCCCAATTTACCCATAGGCCCTCCACCAACCAATATTACTGTCTGGATTTATTGAAAAAAAAAAACTCCAATCACCAGAAGTAGAGACGCAATAGTTCACGGGACAAATTTGAAAAGTAATACCCTCTCTTTTGCTCAGTAACTTGAAAAATAAGATATCTACATCACATCTATAGAAATAATAAAAGAACGCGTGTGACGCAGTGTTTGAAATCTCTTTTTGCTGGAATTAACTAAATTGAAGTTGCCAGCCAAAAGACTGATACTTTAACATAAATGTCAGTCTGCAGATCTGGATCATTGAGCAACACCATTTTCAAAGTGCAGGGTGTTGTGCATCAGATGAAAAGCGTCTAAATGTGGGTCTTTAAGTGCCCCTCCTCCTCACGTTGGTGCTTAATGTTTGGCCATGTTAATTAAATTGGAGAGCTGTGCCGGTCTGTGCGGCCCCGCTGAGCTCCCTGCCCACCCGCCCTCCCCCTCGCGGCGCTTAGCGCTCGCTCTCCCCTGTGAGAAAATCAATGGCACCGCTAACGCTTCTTATAATCTATAACTCACAGCACTTCTGCAATGCCAGCATTTTGGCTAAACTCAATTAAGAGACAGACGAGGGGTGGGGGGGGCGGGGGCGGGGGTGGGAGGCATGGGGGGCAGCGGGGGTGGGGTGTGGGGCTGGGGGCACATGCGCTTATAGCTGCAGTCTTTCATATTTATCCTTCTGACATTTTTTTCATTGGGGTAGAAAATGGGTGGGGTGGGGGGGAGTGGGGGGTGATCTGACAGAATGCCCTGAGTGTGGGGGGATGGGGATGGGATGGGATGGGACGGGATGGGGGGGGCACACAGTAAAACCCCATGCTCGGGGGTGTCAGGGCCTCACAGTCCTGAAGGAGCCTCTTGTGTAATCCCTTCATTCTGAGCTCTTCATTCCTGCTCAGTTTCCCCAGTGCATGCTGGGAAATCTCTGCCCTGTAGGGCATTGATGTGGTCCTTATGTGTTGTAGTGTTGGGGCAGTCTAATCAAAATTTGCAGTGTCTGTTGCATTTTATAAGTTGTACCGTAAAACCTGTGATTTTACGTTAAAGATTTAGAAGTACCATTTCACTTTTATGTCCATGTCTTTTTATGTTCATAGCTGAACAGGTCTATGTGGATAACTTCACATTGTGGTTCTAGAAAGAAAACATTATGTTACAGAACCACAATAGCATTCCTGGGAGAGAGCCCTGATAACAAACATAAAGATGAAGATGATGATGATGATGATGCGGTCCTGGAGTCCCATACTCACAGGTGAAAATATTTAGTTCCTCTCGTCCCAGTTCATATTTTCAAACTCACAGGTGGAATGATTTAGTTGCTCTGGTCCCATCGTCTGTAGTTCCAAACTCACAGGTTAAAAGGTTGAGTCTGTGGCAGGCACGACGTGCTTCATTGCCTTTATTTGTCTCTGCAGAATAGCTGGAGTTGTTTTATGTTGTTTTATGTATTCCCCTGGCTGGCTGGCCTCCCTGTGGTTTATGATTGCTCTTTGTGATGGATTAATGGGGGCCATACATCACAGCTGATATTAATAATGGCGCAAGCCTCTCTGATGTCACACCCCGTGCGGCTCTTTAAATATGGCCGTCGTATTTCACAGGAACTCTCCACTGATGGACAGGCCCCAGGCTGTTCTCCGCTCTCATTTTCAAGTACAGCATCACGATCCTGCCTTAGTGAAGGGAGAACGCGTTTCTCACTGATTTGAACTGGTCTTTCTGTCAAAAAAAAAACCTTTTAATTGGTTGATCTAAGTCAGTGATCAATAAACAAACTATTGACCACAAATTATAGCTCCACCCTTTTTTTTTTTTTTGGGGGGTGGGGGTTAAGGTTCATACCTCATTCAACCATCACCTGTATCACATTCTTCACATTTTACTTTTCTCAGAGCTGCTCTGTTTCTGCTAGTCTCTATGGATTTCATGAAGTCATTGGTGAAAATTTGTTAAAATTTGTTAAAAAATTTTCATGCTAGAGATATCACATGAAAAGAGATTTTTTCCAGCATAAACTTCTAGTTTCAGGATCCCCCTAAGAGCAGAGTAGTGTAAACACAGTGTCTTGCCAAATATACTCTCTCAATTATGGCATCCTGTCTACGCCCATGTTCTGGCAAACTGGTCCCTCCTTCAGGCAACCGGCTAAACATCTCTCCAGCAATGTAAACACTTCAGAAAATTCTACATGCGAGTTCCTCAGAAGCAGCATACCTAGTGGCCAATTTTCACCACAGAGAACAAACCCTTAATCACCACCAGGGAGGAGGGGTGTGGCCATGCAGAGGGAACATTTCGGGGGAAGAGGGGGTCCAGTCCTTTTCCCCAGTTTGCCAGTCTCTATCGCAGTGACCAGCTCTTGTGCTCATCTACACCGCTGTACTCGTATCTACAGCATAGTCAGCTGATATTCAGCTCAGCTCAAATGAGATTAATCCACTTGACCAAATGACAGGGCACATATTTCTGCAAGCAAAATGTGTTTTATTTTTTTTTGCATTTTATTTCCAGAGAGGTGTTTTGGTGCATAGAATTGTGCATATGGTGTTAATGATGAAAACTGTTTCAGTTTCCACACCAGGATGTCAGCAGGACCTGTGGGCACATATCTGCTGAAAGCCGTCCATATTTTCCATCAAAGATAGGAAGAAGAGAGAGAGAGAAATGAGAGTCAAAGAACAGCTTTATGGGGCATGTTTCTGAAACCCCCTCTCTCTTAGTCACAGTCATTTTTCGCAGTGCCGGAGGCCCGTAAGTCACCTCTGTTCTGCTGAGTAACGTCTCTCCCCCTCCTCTCAGGTACCGAATCCTCAAAGGCACAGCAGAGTTTCAAAAAAATCTCCTTTAATATTCAGAGAGTGTTTTGCCTTTATGAGCCAGAGAGAGGGAGGCCGCGGCTACAGCAGGAAGCTCTCATATGTTACATATTGACAGGTTTTCCATATATTTCTTCAGTGAAAATCTTTTTTTTTTTTCTGCTCACTAAATGTAGGTATACCCTTTCTGGCCTGCCTTTCTGTCTGTGCTTACTCCCATCTCTCTCGTTGCAGAATGGCGGCCTGGCACAGGGCTTTGAGGACACAGAGCCGCCCAGGTAAGCCTGTTTCAGGTACAGCCTAAGCCAGCCGCTGTCGCTGCAGACAGAGGGTCCCTTAGCGCATGTTAACATTTCTGCACATTCAATATCACTGATGTAAGTTCTGATTGGAGCGAATGAACTACCTTGACCAATCACACTCTCTCTTAGTCTTTTTTGCACCAGCAAATCAGTTGTGTGTATACTGAGTGCTTGAGTCAATTTCCCCTAGAGTGTAGAGTGAGTCCCTCCAGCCCTGTGCATACAGGACACAAACATGCACAACAATTACTGTTCTCATTTTATCCTTACTAAACCACCAATGACTGCACTGAGATTCTTTTACAGGGGAGTTCTAGCCCAGGCACCAGTGCATATATACATGGACAAAACTGATTTTAGAAATGCAAATATTAAAAAACAGCTGAAGAAAAACAAAACAGTTGCATCAGGAATGGAATGACATCTGTATGTATCATGAGTGCTGTGACTGTGCAGATTTGCCCTCAGACACAAGTCTCCAAGCAGTTTCTCTGGACTGCACACCGCTCCTCAGACAGACAATTTGACCAACCTCAGTCCACCGCGAGGGAAAATGAAGACTCTGTCCGCAGACAGAGTTACACATTTCTTACTTCAGGTTGGTCCCCTGAAGTTGCATAAGCAGTGCTGGGGTTTACCCGGTAAGGTTGCGGATCACACAGACATGCGCGTAGTGAAGAGTATGAATGATGTGGGCTCTGTAAGACAAAGTGAGGAGAGGGATCATAGCAGTCACCAAAACAAAGATTGTGAAATAAGTCGGCCTAAAATAAGCGCGGCACAGTGAGGGGGATTGTGGCTGGTTTTTGATGTCTTGCTGAAATAAAACATGACTGCGCTGTTTGTGCCTCGCTCTTCCCCGAAGCATCAACACCAGCTTCATGCTGGGGCTGCTACAAATTTATTTCTACCAAATAATTCAACGGTGGACTTTGCATAAAAGCCCCAGGGTGTCCATTCAGAGCTATTTCCTTTAAAATGGCTTCAGCGCCCTATTTCAGGTCCATTACAGGAGACTGAGCTCGTCTCTGCGTCACTGTGTGGGGCACCGGCACCAAGAATGCAGAACAGGGTTACTGTGTGGAGCGTCAGAATAAGTGTGAATGCAGAGCAGGGTTATAAGTGTGCAGAGTGTGAGCATGGAGGAACAGGGTTACTGTGTCAGGATAAGTGTGCAGAGTGTGCAGAGTGACTGAGCATGGAGGAACAGGGTTACTGTGTGGAGCATCAGGAATAAGCTGTGCAGAGTGTGTGCAGAGGGTAGCTGTGCAGAGTGACTGAGCATGGAGGAACAGGGTTACTGTGTGGAGCGTCAGAATAGAGTAGCTGTGCAGAGTGACTGAGCATGGAGGAACAGTTACTGTGTGAGCGTCTGCAGAGTGACTGAGCATGGAGGAACAGGGTTACTGTGACTGAGCATGGAGGAACAGGGCGTCAGAATAAGTGTGAGCACGGAGAGGGTTAGCATGCAGAGTGACTGAGCATGGAGGAACAGGGTTACTGTGTGGAGCGTCAGAATAAGTGTGGAGGAACAGGGTTACTGTGTGGAGCGTCAGAATAAGTGTGCAGAGTAGCTGTGCAGAGTGACTGAGCATGGAGGCAGTGACTGAGGGTTACTGTGTGGAGCGTCAGAATAGCTGTGCAGAGTGACTGAGCATGGAGGAACAGGGTTACTGTGTGGAGCGTCAGAATAAGTGACTGCAGAGTGACTGAGCATGGAGGAACAGGGTTACTGTGTGGAGCGTCAGAATAAGTGTGCAGAGCATAGCTGTGCAGAGTGAGCGTCAGAATAAGTGTGCAGAGTAGCTGTGCAGAGTGACTGAGCATGGAGGAACAGGGTTACTGTGTGGAGCGTCAGAATAAGTGTGCAGAGTAGCTGTGCAGAGTGACTGAGCATGGAGGAACAGGGTTACTGTGTGGAGCGTCAGAATAAGTGTGCAGAGTGACTGAGCATGGAGGAACAGGGTTACTGTGTGGAGCGTCAGAATAAGTGTGCAGAGTAGCTGTGCAGAGTGACTGAGCATGGAGGAACAGGGTTACTGTGTGGAGCGTCAGAATAAGTGTACAGAGTGACTGAGCATGGAGGAACAGGGTTACTGTGTGGAGCGTCAGAATAAGTGTGCAGAGTAGCTGTGCAGAGTGACTGAGTGACGCGGGGGAACAGAACTATTCGTGTCTAAGCAGCGGTGTTTCCTGTGTTACCGTGGCAACCGCCACCAATCTGTGTCAGTGTGCCCTCACACATGCACAAGGAAAGAAATTTGCACAGACACTGAGACACACACACACACACACAGAGACATCCGAGCATGTAATTATGCTCATAGACAGGCACACACACACCTCTCTCTCACAGGTACTCATTGCTTAGGCCATTAGCCAGGTTATGAAATGAGATGAACGGGGCGAGTCCCAGAGCCCGGTAAACTCACACACTCAACCCTCATTATGGGGGTGCAATACGAGTCCCAGAGCCTGGTACACTCACACACGCGACCCTCATTATGAGGAGGGGGGGAGGGCGATGCGATATGAGTCCCAGAGCCCGGAAAACTCACACATGCGACCCTCATTACAGCACATCTCATTTACCACCATCCAACTCTCCCAGCTCAGCAGGAACTCTGCAAACAGCAGCCAGTTAGCCTAATGTTTGGTTATTAGTTAAAGTAATCTGTCTTAATTAATCTCTTCTTTTAGTGCATTATCTTCACATACAAAGAGTCTTGCTCCCTGGGTCTACATTTCACCTGCTGTTTATTTTCCCATAATTCCCCATGTCCTAAAAGCGCACTACATACTCCACACTTATGTGTACACACTACGATGTGCACTATTCTAGAAAGTGCATGTTTTCCCTGGTTAGTGTACGAGAGTGAACACACTTCATAGTATTTTTACTATCCAGAAACGTGTCACTAGTGTTGATGGGTGACGCTTCTGCTTCCACCATTTTGTTTCTAATTTTCTTTTGCAGGAGACATCTCCCTTTCTGTTTCGTGTTGCATTCTGGGATATTAGTGTCCATGCAAACCACATGCCAAATCCAAAATTTGGATCGCTGCCATTGTTAGCGCATATGCTTGCATATATCAAAACACTGCATATATCTAGTGCGTACTGCGTGACAAAAATGAACCACACTATGTACTACGCACTCAAAAAACACAGCATTTGTGGTTTCCTGCCTTTTATTAACCCATAATGCATTGCTAATTTTAGTGTCCTGTTTATTGTCCCAGAATGCAATGCCTTTTAGCCTGATATATATTTCCCTGTCTTAGTTCTAAGGGTGTCTTATTTCTTTTATCACTGATGTATTTATGTACACGTGCATATTGCATGGTTGAAAAACTATATTGCTTCTTTGTTCCTGAAAGGAGAAACTACCCCCTCATAATTAGTGCTGTACTAGTTAAATAATCTACAGAAATAACATACAAAAAGCAAGTACAAGTGTTTCTACATCAGTTTAAATAGAAACTAAAATGCTTACAATAGCTATCAGTCTGACAAGTGAGGCTACTGACTCACAGCAGCTTGAGTTTAGGAGTTGGGTAGTTTGCGCATACCTCCTGTCTTAACTATGAGGCTGACTAATTACTCTATTTCATGCGACTCTGCCCAGCTTTGCTAGTTAACTAATGGCCAGTAAGTATATTTGATTAATCCCACAGTAGAGTGTGAGATCATAAAACCACCTCAGCCAATCAAATCCACCGTCATAAATCTGCTAGCACCAATGATATTACAGGAAAAGTGAATGATATTGCCCCGGGTGTGTCAGAGATTGTTCAGGCATTGAGCATCAGGGCTGGTGTGTGTGTGTGTGTGTGTGTGTGTGTGTGTGTGTGTGTGTGTGTGTGTGTGTGTGTGTGTGTGTGTGTGTGTGTGTGTGTGTGTGTGTGTGTGTGTGTGTGTGTGTGTGTGTGTGTGTAACAGCAGGAACTCAGCACACACTCTGACCCAGGCCTTTCCTCCTTGTGTTTCACACACTCATTATCAGTGATCAGCTGACCCGCGTGTTTACTCACTCTTTGCAAGTGTCACCCTCGGTGGAGTGAGAAGTCTCTGACAGAATTCACACCCTTCTGTAAACCGGACATGATCAAAAATCACCAAGAAACAGAAAATCTAAGCCTCTGAGACCTTTGAAGGATTTTTTTTGTCAAAGTCACTTTGGTCTACATGAAGTATTTCCTGCTTAGTTTTTTTTTTTGTATTGTTTTGTTTTTTGATTGGGTTTACTCTGAGGTCAGAGTGTGGAGGGGCATAAGGAGTCGTCCTCTTTAAGACAAATTGTGAAATCACTAGGGGGCGCTCTGTCTGTCCCAGCTGTCCTCCTGTTAACTCACGTTATAAAAACCATGGAAAAGCAAACAGCAGTGGGCATATCCCACAATGCTGGGGCTGGGGGGGGAGGAAGCAGCGGGGTCATGTGACCCTCCCCAGGGGGTCTGCAGGGGCGAGCAGGGGCCGTTCCCTGGGACAGCTGAAATAACAGGTCCCCCCACAGGGCAGCCCCGCAGAACCAGGCCCCCCCGGGGTTAACGCATGGAGCAGAGGGACAACGCAAAGCCCCGCGTTCCCACAGCGCATTTGCTTCATACCTGTGCCTGACACAGCTTGTGTCTCCCTCTACTCTGCAGCCAGAGCTCCTGTGTTTGGGGGGGGGGGCGATCAGCTCCATGTTTTAAATCAGATTCAATAGATTCAGTAAGCACTAACCTGCCGCAAAACATCCTGGATCATAGCTGTGTGTCTGACACCTGAAGCTCGGACCCTCCCCAGGCATGGAAATAGCATCAGTAATAAAAAAGATCCCTGTGTTTTGTTCCAGGGCAGGCTGGATAGACCCATGTGATCACTGTCCACCAGCATGGAGGAGGTCCAGGACTGGAGACCCTCTCCCCCGCCAGAGGAGCCCCATCACAGCAGAAGTATAGGGAGGGCCCTGGGCTCCAGACCGCTGCCTTCTGCACCCTCTCTGCACTTAACTGATTCAGTTACATCACTGACTGGCCAAAACGTCCACACAGCAGGTTCTCAAGACCTAAAGTGGCTTATTGAGATGAAAGCACTGAAACCCAGAGACACTGCACCCCCCCCCCCATGCCCTAAAATCTTCCACACGGGTACAGATTAGCTCAGCTTCTATGTGTGTCTGTCAGCTTTTGGCATGTGTTTTATCATGGGCGGGTAGGTGTGCTCTTCAGTGCTGTGTGACTGAAATGTGCACAGACCAGGAGATGTGTGATCGCATGACACCGTTTCCCCCTGACGATGTACGGTGCAGAGGAGTTAGTGATGGTGAAATGAGCTGTCAGTCATCGTTAGGATAGGGTCCCTCCTCAGCGAAGGATTGTGATTGGTTCAGCTCAGTCAGGTGTTGACAGCATATGGTAGCTTCACTTGCTCATGGTGTCCTGACACCCCATTGTCTCGTTAGGTAAAGTTGCAAATTTGCCATCTGTCTCAGAGTTCTGCACACCCAGCCTTTTTCATTTTTGAGCCTGTTAAAGCGGGTCTTGTGATAAAACGGGCCGTGTTATGACGTTGAAACTTCATTATTTGGTCCATACGTGATGGTCTGTGCAGGTGTTAACGCCCTCTGTTCTCTCAGAGCTATGCGGGCTAGGCTGTCACCACTGGGTCCGTCTGTCTGTCTGCGCTTCTGTCTGTGCATTGTGTTCACTGTATAACCTCGTCTAACCAGCAAGGCACTTTATACATCACAAACCAATGCTGCTGAAACCATAATTATATTTCTGATATTAGTGTAAATTTTTAATAATTAGATGATGATGAATTCCGATGCATGTCATTCTGCTCTTGCCTTGTAGAAGTTCATCTCTACTCAGCTTCTCTGTCAGACATCTTGAACGTCTCTCTCTCCGTCCCCCACTCTCTCAGGATGAATCATTCTGCTGGTATATCATGATCATCATACAATTTAATATACTCTCTATATGCTCTTGTCACATGCTCTGGATGTTCCTAAGACACATGGCTGTTTCCCAAAATCAAGATGAAATTAGTTTTATATTGTATAAACATTAATAAGAAGATTGATATGTCTCATTAATATGAATGCATTTTCCATCATATTTAGCATTAAATTCACATTTAAGAAATGTATTTGTCTTGTGCACTGTTTTAATGTGGAATGGAGACTATCAATCGTTTAGCCCAATGTCACTGTTTAGTAATCGTTTAGTGTTTTCCAACATGATGTATGAACACCTACAACCCAATTTACCCAATCAAACCAAGATTAATTGAGCCCCTTTGAAAACAGATATGGCCAACATTGTGATAGTTATTAAATCATATTTAAGACGTGAGATCTGTTGATAAGCCCTGAAGTGATTACAGTGATTACAGATTTCTCAAGTTAAATCTTATCTTATTTTCAAATCATTTTTTTACTGAATGGCAGTTAAAGCTCAGGTAATTAGAAACAGCAGCGTCGCATTTCTGCTCTGCATTTTGTGTGTAATTACCAGATCGACCCCCAGATAGCACGGGGGTGGGAGGAGAGAACAAGCAGATGAGGATTGTCTCCTTGCCTTAAAGAGTCTTTCCTGACAAAGTTGGACTTGAAAACTACAAACTACTGATTATGATTATTTATAACAAGTTTGCTCTGAATACTCTGACTTTATGCTTGAGGCTGTTTTGTTTTTTTTTTTTGTTTTTGGAAACTCTGTCATTAAATATGTTGTTCATGATGGCGTGAAGTCCTCGATGGGAAGGCAACAACTGTCTCAGCCTTGAATCGGGGTTCAGGCAGCGGGGATTTCTCGTACTTGTTTCTCTCTCACGGGCCCCTCCCAGCTGCCCGGCCCCTCTGACCTGGCTGAACCGGTCACATGTTTACTTTGTGTTCCTCCAGCAGCCCTGGTAGTATGTGATGGGTATCCCATATGCAGTGTGAAAAGAAAGGAATGAAACTACCATGTGTACTGGACAGAGCAACAGTGTGGTTTAGGGTTAACGGAGGTCTTAAAAGAAGATCAGGAGACTCAATCACCAAGCATGATATGCAGTTAATGTGAGTCAAAAATCTTGAAATTTTGAGCAAACGTTCAACATTTTGAAATCTGATGGAAAATACACACTCACGCCAAAATGCTCATATGTCCATATGTGAGCTCATTAATGCAAATATACTGCAGGCACAACAGCAGAGAAGTATGCATATTTTCAAAAATGGAATAATTATTGCTTACACAGACACCATATAATTTGTTGCCTAATATGTCAATCAGACAAAAAGTGAGCAAAAAGTCATCTCATTCATCTCATTTTACTTGTGGAATTTGCTTGATGTGTTCTTTGCATAATTGTGTTAGCTTATTATTCTTATCATTATTATTATTATTATTATTATTATTATTATTATTATTTTCCTTTAAATGCAGATTTGCAAACCAAAGCGCATACTGTGAGGTACTCAGCAAACAGAAAAGCTGCAATACACCACAATAAAATAGTGAATGTTTAACAGCAATAATACAAATTAAGCATTTATGCTGATGCATTTTTAAGGGAATATTTTATTCTGTATTCTGACTCACTCTATAAAGATAAATTCCTTAAGCCTTCTGTTAGTTGTACATAACGGTTTAGACTGCTGATTGTCTGACATCTACCCTCCTGTTGGCTGATTGATTGTTGTTTTCCTGCCGCTTGTTGAAAACAAGCTGGTACAGCAATTTACTCGGCTTAGTATGGTGCGCACGTCTGGTGTCCGATGCCGTGCGGAATAAAACATATGCCTGTTCAACTTTTCAGCTGCACATTGAGTACTTGTGTGATCTGTAGTTTGCATAGAGTTTGCATCGCACTTCTCCATGTCGACATTTGATTAAATTCGTTCATAAAGTTGGAACGGATTTGAGCACATGCAGTTTTTATCTGTGAGTGCCGTGATTGGCTACTGAAGGCTCTAGTTCTGTGATCCCTCAGAATTCAGGAAAATTAATTCTTTGCACAGCGGCCACATACAGGCTCGTTGGTGACCAGTTGTCCATTTTCGATACAGTCTATCATTTGTGTCACACACACACACACACACACACACACACACACACACACACACACACACACACACACACACACACACACACACACTCGTGCGGAAATGTGTGCCCTTTCCCCTGTACTCATGTTTCTTTTGTGCCTTTGTAGCTAAAAAATAATTTGTATGTAAATCAATTCCCCTCATTTTTCTTTCCCTCTCTCTTCCTTTCGGTCCCTCTACCTCTCTCTCTCCCCCTCCCTCCTTCTCACTGAGAGTGTGTGCTGGGATGAGTATTCCCTGTTACATATATTACAGCCAATGACATGGAATCGTGCTGTATGCTCCTTGTTAAACTGTACACACACACACACACACACACACACACACACACACACACACACACACACACACACACACACACACACACATGCGGGTCCCTTACGCTCTCATGTGCGTTTGAAGCTGTGTAAAATAACTCCCTCCATCCTCAGGCTGATTCGTCCCCGCGGCTCTCGCTAACCTGAGCGCCTGTTTTCTCCCCCTCATTGGGCCTTCCTTTAGCGAACATGCCTATGCTGTGATCTTTAGAATGTGCCGTTTGTGTTTTTGTGAGATCAGAGCGAAATTCGCGCTCTAATGCTGTCACTGAGGAGCTCAGTGACGGGAGCGGATGGCTGCGTTTTGGAGCTGAAAATTTTGCTTACCGTTATTCTAATAATTTTTCACTTCCTGATTTGGATATCCTACAGCAGCCCACCTGTGTCAGACCCAGTCAGGTTTACTGTGATTGCTGTTATCATTAAAAAGTTGGATAGCAGATTTGCGGTCGAGTAAGAACTAGTCGGGAGCGCTGCGTATGAGGTATGAAACGCTGCGGTGTCTGTGTGACTGCCATTGATGTGCAGTCTCTGCTTCTGCACTAATCGCTCTTTAGCTCTTTTGAGTTTGAGTGCTTTTAAGCTCTGGGCCTTTATACTTCTGCGGACACAAGAGAACATTATCCACGCCGGCTCAAAGCTCCCGCCAGAATCGCTTTTTAGGAAGTTAATTATTACGAGTTATTATTAGAAGTTTTCATTATTGTTGGAAGTTATTTTTCTCAGAAGTTTTCATTAATGCTGGAGCTGTGTGAAGACGAGCAGTGGACAGACGCATCCTCAGCAGCTCTGCGAGGAACCGTGTTTCAGCGTCCGGCCAAGACAAGCTTGTAAAATATTATTGAGGACGACAGTTAAACTAATGAGTATTAATTTTCTCACTTACGATTTTTTGGTGGTTATGTACCATGTAAGAAGAATTGTAAACAACTGCTACTCGGTAAATTAGCCACCGAATGTCTTATTCATTTTTACTGACCCAATATTTTCTAAATATGAGACCCGTAGCCAAAGAATCAGTTGGTTGTATGTGATAAATATACAAAGAAAGCCTTTTTGAAGTTTTATGATGAATAAATGAAAGGACAATAGCTTGTTTTCAAAACATGGTTCGGTCCTCATTCTGCCTCAGGTGGGGCATAAAGGAAATCACACAGTCGCAGCCACCAGCCGCCCCATAACTAGAGCAGTGCATTCACACCGCCAGTGCCCTGTGCTCCTGACCTTTGACCCCCCCCATATCAGACATGTGACTGGGTGCTGACACTGCCCTCGATACCATGCGGATGGATAGACAGACTGACTGCTGTCACCAACAGTCATTCGCTGACAGCACCGACACACAGGCATAACAGCAAGCACAGCAAATGCATATGGTACCAACCTGCACAGACACAGGTATATTTCAGAGCAGGGAGACCGCGCAAGCTGAAATTCATAAAAGCACATGGATTAAAGCAGCGTAGTCCTCAGAAGAGTGCTGACGCGCTGGTCTGGGAACGTTGGGAGCCAGGTCTAGCTCTATCGCTTATATTAATCAGCTAGATGCACTTATGCCCTCCCTCTCTGTACATTGCTCTGGGTAAAAGTGCCAGCCAAATGACTGTAATGTGATGTGTTTTAACATAACGGCTGTCAGAAACTGACCCACAGGGTTTGTGGTTGTGGAGCCGAAGGTCGCAGTGGTGTCCAGTGTATCTCAGCCCCTGTTTTACTGCTCTGCACTGTGAGCGTATGACCACAGATTCTATAGACTTACCAGATGTCCAGCTCATATATTCCCCTCATGCCCCCTGTTTCCTAACCACAGCTAGCTCTGGTTGGAAGCACAGGTTTGCTCTGCTGTGTCACAGGACCAGTTGTCCACTGGCTTCAGGATCATGCATGGTCAGGCCTCTTAATGAAGCTTCTGAAGCTTCAATGGTAAGAAGGCAAATGTTATGGTTCAACATTATTGAGCTGAATATGGAGCTGGTAGTGTGTAATCTAATACAGTCACAGTAACTGTATTAGATTACATTACATTTGGTCATTCAGCAGATGTTCTTCTACAGAACGCCTGATAACATAGGCTAAATCTTGTCTTACTTTTCATTCATGCAGTTTGATATTTACTGAGGCGATCGCTGTGTGTATGAACCCTTTCTCCTGCGTGTATGAACCCTTTCTCCTGTGTGTATGAACCCTTTCTCCTGTGTGTATGAACCCTTTCTCCTGTGTGTATGAACCCTTGCTCCTGTGCCGATACTTGGAGCTCGGTGCGCTTATGGACAAGCGCTCCTGTGTTGGTATTGCTCCCTGTCCCGCGGTATTAAGTGTCCTGAGACAGCTGGGTTATTGGGTGGGTTATGCTGTATTAAGATTTGTGGGTGAGATAGCTGTCCTAATTCACTGCATATAAAAAACAAGCTCAGCTATGTTACTGGCGCTCAGTTGTTCTCTTCTTTCCACTCACAAAGCCATTGGCCTCTGGGAACTCTTGTTCACCCTGTTTGTGGCCGCAGTGACCCCCCCCATCCCTGACCTGCAGCTCTCATTAGGAAGCTGTGAAACCCCCTCCCCCCCAACCCCCATCCTCTGCATTCTCCTGACCCCTCCCTTGGGGGGGAGGCACAAGTGCGTCTTTGTTTCCCGCGGTTGCCCCCCACATTCCTGGGGTGGCTGCTCCCTGCTTCCCGTGGCCAAAGCCGTTTCGCCAAGGTCCCATGACTCAGGGTCAGGAAGAGGATCCTCAGGTCGGCGAGCGTTACTGCGGTCTGTCCGTTTCCCAGAATAACACACACACAAACACACACACACGCACAGAGTGGACCCGGGGCCTTTCGCTTTCACAGAAACACACTGTCATTATCACACGGCCAGCTGCTTCATAAAGCCGCTCAAATCCCCACGATTTATTCCCTTGCAATCGGCCTGAACTCTGCGGCCCTTCCGTTCACCACTTACATATTTCTGGAGTTGTAGTCAAGTTGCTTTGTTTGTCTGTACCGTATTCGGGAAGGCCGCACGGCATCCCCTCTCCCTGATTAAAACGGCGTGAGACTGCCCTTCCTCTTCATCCTCCTCATCTCTCACAGAGAGCTATGGGCGAAGCGCTGCCAGTGTGGGGACACACTTTATTTTCAATTTGAATCGGTGCTTATTTTAAAACAAGGACGCTATTGTTTCTGATTGTTGTTTGTTAATCAGGAAATGCTGACTTTACAGGCCATTTTCCGGCCATAACTGTACCATCCACTGGGTATGTCATGAGCAAAGACATCCAGAGCTTTTGCTCTTTCTCACAGCGGGGGAGAATGTTCAGGAATGAAACCCAAGCGTTAGTGTCTGAAGAGATTTAGGGCCAGGTTTTCATGGCAGTGCATTTGAAATATAAAACACCAGGATATATCACACATAGCATTGTCCTTTGACTTATGTTTTCATTTGCTAGTTATGCGGCAGTGTTATTCATGATCATAAATTTGTGAGACTTTTAAGGCCAGTCTCCCGGACATGGATGAAGCTTAGTCCCAGACTAAACAAGAAATTTAGTGAAGATCTCAGCTGAAAAATGTTAAAGTCTAGGACAAGGCTTAATCCATGCCCAGGAAACCAGCCAGTAAGCTTTAAAAGCAGCTGACAGTTTTATGTGTTGAAGGATAATTTCATGTTCACAGTGCATAAGGACACAGACAGATGGTTTCACAATGATCATTCTGTCCCGTTTCAGTTGTAATGATTTAAGAGCTCCACACCCCCATATTCGGCTCAGTGTAACAGGGCTGTGATAAGAGCTCCACACCCCCATATCAGTGTAACAGGGCTGTGATAAGAGCTCCACACCCCCAGTGTAACAGGGCTGTGATAAGAGCTCCACACCCCCATATTCGGCTCAGTGTAACAGGGCTGTGATAAGAGCTCCACACCCCCATATTCGGCTCAGTGTAACAGGGCTGTGATAAGAGCTCCACACCCCCATATTCGGCTCAGTGTAACAGGGCTGTGATAAGAGCTCCACACCCCCATATTCGGCTCAGTGTAACAGGGCTGTGATTCTGCCTCTCCACACCCCCCCCAGTGTAACATTGATAAGAGCTCCACACCCCCAGTGTAACAGGGCTGTGATTCACACCCCCTCAGTGTAACAGGATTCTGCACCCTAGAGTGCAGTGATTCTCCCTCTCGCACCCTAGAGTGCAGTGGGGGCGGGGGGACGCAGGGAGATGGACAGCACTGGGCTCAGTAGGGCGCTGTAGTTGTGTCTTTTGTCCAGAACTGCCCCAGTAAAATATTCAGCTGTATGAATGAATGATGTATTATCACATGATGTGTATGTTGCTTTGGGTTTGATGCCTCAAGAATAATGCAATGGAGTGGAGTTCATCTCCGCCTCAGTTTGTCAATTATCCTCGTAAATCAGCACCAACACCAGTTTTGTCCAGTCAAAACCAGTTCAAAGCAGACTGGTTTTGTCCAGAACAACCTGCCTCAATCAGGATATTGCTGTGCAGAAACAGTAAGATGAGTGCTATCTAGAAAATATCAGTACAACCCAGACCAGTTCTTTGCAAATCCTGCCAGTGAAACCCAGAACTGCGATGTCCTGGACTCAAGAAATGAGTGTATTGTAAGTGAAATGTGTGCTTCATATGAAGTGAGAAGTTCATGTGTGGTATATGTGCTGCTGTGTAAATGTATTTGGCTGAGAGGCCCTATCCAAAGCTACTGAAGTGGCTTTCACATGGCTGCTGCTTGTATTCTGTCTAAAAATCATATTTTTGAAGCTTTATTTTGTCATTATGTAGAAGCCTGTGCGCTGCTTTGTATAAAGGTTAACAGATCATGTGTGGAACAGCATTCCTGGGAGTGAGCTGTGAATCTGGGACATGGAGGCCCGTACACCACTTCCTCCAGGTGGGAGTGTGACATCACAAAGCCCCCTGCTGTGTGACATCACAAAGCCCCCCGCTGTGCAGGAAAGCACTGTAGCTGTCACCATGAGTGCCTCTCTGCCAAAACTCGTCCCCGTTTTGTAACGGGGTGTAAATTTAAAAAGCTCTTCAGCATTAAAGGGTACACATGTGCTCCACCCCCACCCCCCGAATTCTGGCTCCTTGAAAGCACCATCCCTGAGAACCGTCTTTCAACTCGTCCGTTGTCATAGCAACATCGCAGCATCCGATGTGGAGCACGGTGGCATGCGACGCTGCCGAAACTGTGCCTTGCACCGGGAAGGGATGGGTTTGAATCCCACAGACATGAGTAGTACTAGAGGGACTGAGGGAAACCATGGGGGGAGGGGCTTTTCAGGGGAAGGGTCATTTGGATGGAGAGCTTGGCCCATGTGACTCAGTTCAGCCATAACATCACATCCTGTGCTTTTAACATAGTGTTGCAAAGTGATCCATATGTATGTTAGTATGAGTATTTTCACTATGAAATGAAGTTTCCCATGTGCCATGCCTTACATTGTGGTGTTTATCACAGATTTGGTCCAGCTATACTATTACTGAAGTTACTGAGCAAATGAGGAGGATGTGGCTGTTTTACTAATTGCTGCACATCCTGTGAGCTCCTGCATGACCACGCTCTGCTTCAGCTTCATCAGGCTCAGAGTCAAATCAGGCGTGAGCCCCAGGAGGTCAGAGGGTGAGAGGGTGTTGAGACACAGGTTGTTACTCAGCTCTTGCTTTGCAGATGGTAAATCTGCAGTCAGCTGCTGGAGAACAGGAAGTCTGTGAGCCCAAACACAGGTGGGTTTTGTACAGCTGTTTTTTTTTCCAAACAGTCTCACCTCGTTCCCTTCAAAATATTTATCTCTGCGAAACAGAATAATAGGAGATGTATCATTCATATCACAGATGCATTCTGTTTCTATTAGCCAATAGCATGGGCAAATACAGGGGGGGGGGGGCGTGTCCTTCCTGGGGCCAATAGGAGGGCATAACACAGACCACTGATGATATCAATGAGCATTTTCTCAGGTTGTTGTCTTATCTGGGGCCGTGAGATCTCTGTCAGCTGTCTTAGCATTAGCAGTCCCACTGATCACGTACCAGTCTGTGACTTTTATATTTTAAAACACAGATGGAAATATTTACAGCAGTAAGACTCAAGTGTTTGAAGAAAGACTGTCCACTTGTGGTGTGCTGCCTTGAAAATGTACCCCCGCTTGTCAGGTGAGTGTAATTCACGCGAATCACAAGCTGTAGGTGATAAGAGAATGCATCATTCTTCCCAGTCATGTGAACACGTGGGAGAGAGACAGCCAATCACATGAACGTGAATGAGAGATGGCCAATCACGTGAGCACAATGGGAGGCAGCCAGTCACATGAAAACACATGAGGTGGAGGTGTTGATGAGTACGTGGGCCGCGCCGCGCCGCACCGTCGTTAGAAGCTGCTGCTGTTGCACGGTTGCTCATTGGTTGGATGTTTAGTGGTGTTTTACTGAACCGTGAACTTTGGGCTTAAGCGGCTCCCGTAATGAATAATGAGTCTGACTCCACACTGCAACCTTCTCTCATTCCTCTAATTAATGTATCCATTTAGAGGGGGCATGGGCTTTCCCAGGGAGAACAGCACCATGGGATATTTACGGGCAGAGTCTGTCAGCATGTTTATGCTACACACATATATCACCAATGTACTGTTGATAAATGCTGAATCATTGATGTGCTTATTTCATAGGACTGTTCAAAGAGCGAGCCGCAGCCCTAACCAAGGCCAGTCTTTGGTTAATCTGGTCCAGCTGGCATGCCTCCAGCGTTAAAACTTTGTGGAGCTTTAAAAGGACTGGATTCAATCTAACTAGCCTGGTCACTTTAAGGACGTATGCAATTCAACCAAAAGGGACTTTAAATTAGGACATGATTTTCTCCCAGTATGTTCTATTTCATCGGAGACAGGCAAAAAAATGTCCTTTGGAATGTTTTATTTTCATTCTAAAATAGAATAGCATGTACTCATATGGAGGCGTATGTATTTTCTTTTGTTTAATTGCATATGCCCTGAGAAGACTGAGTGCATTGGATAGAATCTGACCCTGAGTTTTACCCTGGGTCTCCCCCTCCTGCTGCTTGAGGCAATGGAATATTCTAGAGCAGAACGAAGCCACCACCCAGGACTCAGCCTGAAAACCATCACCTCTCAGACATTCCGTAAAGATTAAAGCCAACGCCCAGCTCAATGAGAGTTCATTTCAGAGTCAAAAATAAACTTTGTGGGTCATGTTTGTTATTCTTAGTTCACCCACACGTGTTTAAGTCTCGGCCCTGGTGTCTGTTATCCATTCCCGAATGGAAAGCTCCATATGTGAAACAGACTTAAAAAAAAAAAAAAAACAGACAAAAGATGAACTATGGAAAAAAGATGAATATACTAGAACAGGTTGGGTGTCCCAGACACAATGTAGGTGAGTTTGCAGTATTGAGGCAGAATGGCAGGGAAGGTACTATGGAGTTTATACATATGGGGGTGTGAATGTTTTAACCCATCACCTGGAACCTGTGTGCATGACCAAGATCAGAAGCAGGGTGGACTTCCAGGTCAGACACTGCTGAGATGTGGTTATCTTAAAAAGCTGTTACCTGGATTATGCCACACCCAGGTGTTGTTTAAGGATCATACACGCGATTTCAACTCATCACGTGGTGTTTGATGCGAGGGGCACAACTGCTGTAGTGATAACTAGGTGGGCTATATGTAACACATTTTAGATACAAGGGAGCTCAGCGAAATGAAAACAAGAAAAATTTAATTCAGTTTGAATTCCAAACTGTCAAAACTCTTGGTTTTAGTTTAATTTCAAAACTCTTTTAGACAAGTTTAGATTGTCACACCATGTCACACTACATTCAAACGCAGAAGAATATTACAGTGTATGTAATTTATTGCCTACTGACACAACTTTGCAACAAAGAAAGAAAGATGAGAAGCACATGTGTCTTCGGTGGAAACAGCAGGGGGCTCGCTGAAGCTCTCAGGTGAACATATCGCTCCTGATGACATGATTGTTGGGGTGCTGCTGTATATAATTCAGGATGTCAAAACGTAACAAACCCTTTTTCAGAGGTGATGTGCATGAAAGTAAACTTGTGAACCGGGGCTTGTATAAACATCGATGACACAGGAATTACTTGCATCCGTGGTTTGATAGAAACGGTGTCAAAGGTAAAGCTGTGTTCACGGCGCAGGATCTGTGTGAAAGGGGTAACTGCGTTTCACGCCATTCCCAAACCTTTGCTGCAGTCTGGGCCTTTTTCTTTGATGTCTCATCTCTTCATTCTCAAAGTAAATATTCCAATAAACTAATGAGTATAGCAGATACCTAGATATGACGGCCCTTCCCCCACCCGACCGGCTCCTCTCCTCTTTCACCTCTCTTTCACCATGTCTCCATCCTGCTGGCTCAAACCTCTCTTGGCTGCTTCCGCTGTTTCCAGCTCGACTCTGAGCTTGGCTTGCTCGGGGGCCAGTTCTCTGACAGGCTGTGTAAGGTCCAGCAGCACTCATTATCACCAGTTACTGACCACTGGGAGAGTAACTGCAACGGTGTGTGTGGTGCAGGCTGGGAAAGGTCAAAGGTCACCCCTGTGCTCCAGTGTTAATCTTCCATGATGGGCTCTCGCTGCGTCCTAATATCAGCAAGCTGTCACTCAGAGTGGGAGAGAGGAGCACTGTGGAAGGCAACCTGTTCAACACATCTGAATGAGCTGAGTTTAGCTCTCTTTTACCTATTAGAGATTAATCTTTACTCAAAGAAATAAATGAAACAGAAGTGGAGACTGGAGAAAGAGGAGTTCACAACACTGCTTGGACTAATTGGAAAAGTAATACCATCACTGTGCTAAACAGTTTTCCATCCATGTGCTGTAATAAATATCTGAAAATTCTCAGGATGAGTCAACTGGGCCATACATTTCTCATTGTTTGTATATGTCCTGCCAGCAGGGGGCAGCATACTGGGCAGGCTTCTGCACAGTCCACACATTCTGGCCAATATTAATTTCCTGTCCTTTCAAAGTGAGAAACAGCTTTTCAGGAAATGAGAAGAACTGTTTATTTCCACAGTACATCACATTAGGGACATTTTAGTCACATGCTGTTCTGAGTAAGCTTTATTAGTCACAGAGCCATGAAACATTGACAGAACTGTGTGGCTGTGCAAGCTATCTATTCATGTAGCAAACTTGTAATTTGTACGACAAGAGATGCAAGGTTGGTACGACTTTATACCCCCGAACACTTGCTATGCGTGATGACTCTGGTGGTGAAGTTCCCCATCAGAACCGTAAAGGTTAACACGCTGAGATGAGCGAGGTGTCGGCGAAGCGAGCTCCTCTCTTAGTGTCGCTGTCCTGAGCTCCGCATACGGCCCTGATTATTTAATAAGCGGCAGATTTCCGCACGGACCCGGCGTGTATCTCGTCTAAACATCTGCATGGAGCGGCACGCTAATCCATCGGAGCTGTGCTTCTCTAATCTAATATAGCGGGGCGGAAGGGTTATCTCCCCCACCTGACTTTTAATTTGAGTCTGGCCCGGCTGAGTCATGAATATCTATAGGAGTGTATGAGGCTGATAGGAGCAGCTGTCGAACCTTGAGCCGGCTGGAAGGGGCGGGGTGAGGTGGGGGGGTGGTTGAGAGCAAAATTGGCGGCGGGGGTCTGCTTGTTTCCTGCCGTTTTTGTTATAACAGTAAGAAGCAGTGAGAGGTCATTGCTTGTCTGATCTGGGGTCAGCCCGGCGCTGTTTGTGTTAAATAGAATAGGAGAAGCGGGAGTGGGGCTCGCCTGCCGCCTGATCCCAGGTCAGCCCGATGCTGTTTGTGTTAAATGGGAGTAGCTGCGAAGGTTCATCTGCCGCCTGATCCGAGGTCAGTCCGGGTTGAGCCGCGGCAAGCGCGGTGGAATAGCAATGAGCCCCGAGACTGGCCGCTGAAGCACGGCCTTCATTTTAATGAGAAACAGTCTCTCCACCCGGCACTCTGTCTCTACTGCTGCCAGCCTCGCTGCTTCGGCAGAAAACCCTCCCAAACACAAAGCAACATCTGTCTGTTCTGCGGCACGCCTGCTAGAGCTGCTGACATTTACATCCAATTAAGAAACGTACACAATTAGTTAATATTGTATCGGAACATACATTGTGGTATAAAGCGTTTTGTGCTTGTCGATGATTTTGCCCCAAATTCACCATCTGAGCCTCTAGAGGAAGTCCACAGCTGCTCTCCGGCTCGAATGCTTTGGTATGCATTTATTCCAAACCAAAACAATGAACCTACCGGGGAGGAATTTGGATTGGTCCAGTCCCAGGATAAGCTGAGTTTTTATTGTGTGGTTTATATACGGGGGCCTGGGAACACAACAACGTCCGATCTGTTTGGGTATTTCAAGCCAAGTCCTGCTCTTAATTATTTAATTAGCACAGTCATTTGTGTGATCTGCCATTTTTTTTTGATAAAGCTGTGAGTGAGCTACAGCTGCAGAATGCACGTGTATCTTTGATGAAACTCTTTCACCGTGGTCCAATAAGGGAGTGCAACAGTAATAGTGCATACAGATGTTTATAAAATAAACATTAGGAATTATTTGTTGAATCAAAAGCCAGGACACACAGAGGCCTTCCAGTAAAGGGGCTAAGCAGTCCTTCCCTGTAGTTTCTTTATTGAGGTGTTAAAGTGAGATCGCTCACAGACACTCCCTTTAGGCCTGTCCTCTCTGTGGTCACTGGTAGCACCTGTTTGAATGTCTCAGATCCGCGGTTGCATACATAAAGCTTCTTATAGCACAAAGCGGCTGATCCAGGATCAGTTTTCTGCTGTCACAACCTTATCCATTCTAAAGCTAAAAAGCTAAACTAATCCCAGATCACTAATCCCAGATCAGTGCTCCTGCTCTGAGATGCTTTTTGGATATCTCCCCCTGATCTGCCTTTTCTCCTCGCTGTCCCCAGACAAAAGCCCGCGCTCTCCGCTCCTTTGCTCTCTCCCCTAATTCTGAATTCCGGCCCATAACGGCGCGCCTGTCTCGTGGCGTTCTGAATAAGCTTTATTAGTCGCAGTGTCATGAAACATTGATGGTACGTCGTCTGCAATGCATCCTCTGCCTCCCGTCATCCTCGGTTCAGCAGTCCAGCCGCCTGGACGTCGGCGATGGGCGGGCGTGGCACGACCAGACACAAGACCAGAGGAGCCGGCTCTTCTCACCTGATCCGGGGGGAAGACTCAGACCACGTAGTGAGCAGAGTCTGCCGCAGTTTCTACTGTGGAACAGTGAAAGGAGAAATTCAGCAGTTTGCAGTTTGTCTGCCCTGTTGTGGAGTGACTCGCACACATGTGGTCACCCTAAATTTACTAGCTCTTTGTGCAGTGAACACACACATGCACCCTCGTGCACACATGTAAAGAACGTACACACTCTCTGACTTGTAGTGAACACACAGACACAGTTCTTGGCATGCAGTGAATACACACACTTCCTTCATGCAGTGAACAGACACACACACATTCACCATCTGACATGCAGTGTACACACAGACTATCTGATAGGCATTTCACACACTTGCACACATTGTCTTCATCTGGTGAACACACACACATGCACAAACACACATATGTGTCCTATCTGTTATGCGGCGAACTGAACACTCTCTCTCCTGACTGATAACAGTGATAACAGACATACTTACTGAAATATAGTTCTCAGTTTGATTCCGACAACAAACACATTGTCTGCGGGTAGGAAAAGAGATATTTTGTCGCCAGATCAAATCAAAAATCCTTCCGATGACAAGATAGGCTAAGTAGTCCATACTTTAAAACAAGAGCTTGATCAGCTCAGCCATTTCATAACTTATAATTAAAACAGGACCTTAATTTTAATACTGTGTAGTTCTTAGAAGTAACTACCTTCTAACCTCTTGTCTTGAAACTATGGTGTTGCACCTTCCTTCTTAGCTGCTCTTGCAGTGTTGATCTGGGCCTGCACTGATACCTCACCTCAGGGGAGGAGTTTAGACTCAGGATCAGCCATACCTTGAAGCTCATAACTGATGAGATTAGGCCACAAGTGGGGGGAACTGATCTCAGATCAGACACTTCACAAACACACACCCTGGAACATGGCTGTGCTGTGTCAAGCAGGGGTGTCAACATCAGGTCCTGGTGGGATTTCTGTTGTATCTTTCCAATCGCCAGTCATTTTAGGCTTTGGAAACCAGGTGTGTGGACTCCCTAGCCAATCATTGATTGAAATGAATGAATTAAATGCTGAAACAGGAAAAACCCGCAGACACTGCGGCCCTCCTGAACCTGAGTTTGACAGGGCTGGTGTAAAGGCATGGACAGAGTCCTCCCTTTGTGAGTCAGACTCACACAGG
>CM040745.1:1690000-1717500 GCA_022829145.1 Albula goreensis | reverse complement strand
AAAATCAATAACCGACCTCAATAATGTTCACTCAGACGTCTGTACCTTTCCGCTATTCGCGCCACTCATTGGTTACCAGCAGATTCCCGCTACTTAAACATACCTGATCTTTTTTTCAACATTGATTTCACGTTTTTAATAGTGATTATTTTCTGGGCTTTGTCGCTTAATTATTCGCGTTTTCTTGTTATTTTTTTTTTAAATTGTGATATGAATATCCCCGCCGCTTCACTTGGCATAGACCTGCCCCCTTACGGCATAAACACGAATTACCATGAGGATTCACAGCCGTTCGTCGGGTCTATTTCGCCGCAGGTTAGTCGCGAGTTGAGAAACCGCAACACATAATAATCCTTAAAGACAGAAGGAGCATCTCCCCTTCTGGAACAAACGTTTAAAAGCAAGACTTAATAGGGCGTGTTCATGTTCTCTTAATGTCGCTGATCGCACATAAAGTTAGAACGCGCATGCAGAGCGCAAACAGTGAGCTTTGACAGCACGCTATGAGCACGGGAGAGTCGCAGGGTGTTCCCTCAGATAGCGAGCGGCAACTACGAAACCGTATAGACGGAGGGTGGAGGAGATCCACACCGTCCACAATTTTATATTTTGAAAAGACAAAAAAATCGAATGCTTCTATCGAATGTCCATATTCTCGAGATAGGTGTTAAATGAAAAAGGTACCTAGGGAACCAAGTTGATGAAAAAAAAATGCAAAAGTGGTATTCACTTTGCTCTTACTGCAGAGTCGAACGTGAAAAGGAGAAAGAGATGTGCATAGATTAAAAATCCACAAGCACAGACCAATATTGAAGAATATTGAATTTACTAACATAGATAGTGTATTGTGTGTGTGTCTTGATTTATAAATACAACTACTTTTAACTGAAAGTAATTAAAACAGTAAAAGTTATGGATGTTCTCTGAGTTGTCTAGTTGATGAAGGCTCAAAGTTAGCACCCCTCATCTGCAGATGTGGGGTGCAGCAAATCTGGTTACATTTCTGAATGACAGTCTTTATGGGGTGCGATGGGGGTGTAGATTGTAGGGAATTCTGGGATAGGTATGAGATAATCTCAGGAGCAGAGCACCGTTCCCCAGTAGATTACAGGATACAAATGAAATAATGAGGCTGGAGGCAGCGGTGAGCGGGGAGGAGGGCGAGCAGGAGGATGTGGAGACCGAGGGTCTACGATCCAGATGAAAAGGATTCAGGGACATTTTTGGACATGAAAAGGCAGCGAGGGGCGGAAGGAGCAGCCATCTCTCTCCACATGGGAAGCAGTAAATTACAGCGCCGCTTGAATTCAGCAGCTGCGGAAATACTCATTTACTGCTCCTGTACAAAGAAACTGGCGTTCCTTTAATGAAGAGACACCCGGCAGTGTGTGTTTTTATGTGTGAGTTTGAGCTTGTGCGTGTGAGTTTATGCATGTGAGTGTGCGCACACAATATCAAATACATAAAAATTGCTTTCAGTGAATGTCCACATAAAGGACAGGGGCAGTGGGGCTGGATGACATGATTCTCTGGGTAATGGGTTCCGGTTTCCATGGTGAAGAGGTAGCGTCGGTAACGCCTGTACCATCCGTGGCCACAGAACTGAGGCACAGAGTGGCACAGAGTGAGCCACACAGAGAACATTCCGGGTTTCTGGCTGGATCCACACTGGATCTGATACATGAAGCATTTAAGCATTTCACATTTAGGAGCCAAACTTGTTTGGCACTCAGTCAGATGTTTTGAGTTCAGGTGCTTTTTCAGGGCGTTTGAATTTGCATGTGAGTCCACATGTGCGTCAGCTCGGGAACATTTTGGGTTTGTTGCAAGCATTCTCCTCCACTACCCGATTCCACTGATCACCTACCTGGAAATATCTGGAGGGGAGGGGAGGAAAGATGAGGATAGGAGATGAAAAAAGAGGAGAAATAAACTGAATTAGGGCAGACTGTTTGCTCCTCAGTCATCGATTTCAGCAGTGACTGCTGTTGAAGTGGCCCTATCGAGATTTTGATTGATGCCGAGCAAACAATGAAAAAAACAGCCAATTGAAATGCTGTGTATGATGTGTAATGTAGAAAGCTCCTATAGCTACCCATACTGCTCTGGCACTTACGTTAGTGTGTCTGTAAATCCTAAAACGAGTGTTACAATGTTCTGATGACATCTGGAAGGGTTTGAGCACAATGATGTCACCCAAACATTTTAAAGGAGGAGACATTTGTCAACTTCTACGATGTACAGGAGGGTTGCATAGAAACAAGGTTTGAAATTTTGGTAGGAGGGAGTTGTCCTACCAAAGAGAGAAAGAAAAATGTTTAGGGGGTGGGGGCGCTCCCCAATCTCAACATAGGATTGATGGAATTACTATTACTCTGTGTGTTGCTATGGTTCTGCATCCAGCTCCTCCAACAGCGATTGGTGTGTGTATAAAAGGGCCAGGAAGCTTATATCCACATCACAGCAAACAGGAACTATTTTAAGAGCATTTTATATTTCTGGAAACCACCAAGAGTCAGTGGTCACTGCAAACCCTGCGCAGAAGTGACCACTTCACCCCCACACAGGTTCATTTTCAGAAGAAAAAGACTTTGAGCCAAGGTGGGCCATGAGCATAGCCGGGGTGTGTGTGGAGCTGTGTTATGCCACCCCAGACCAGGCTGAACGGAGGCCCAGATCGAGGGCAGGAGAGCGGGGTGAATGCATGGCCCCCATCCCTGCTTAGCACAGGAAAACCACCAGAGCGCTAATCCGCGCAATTCCTCAGGAAATTAGCGTCGGCCATACTTTTGAGTGCTTTCCATTTTTTGGGGTAACAGGGGTACAAGGAGTGCCTTACACAGTTAGATGACATGTATCAGGTGACATGGCTGAGCTGCAGGAAATTGGTTAGCCATCGCTGGGAACCTCAGATAAGCTATGCAATTATTCTGGAGCTAAAGCCAGGCCAGAGCACCCTGATCACAGAGCATGTTACACACACACACACACACACACACACACACACACACGCACATTTTCACACATACACACATATGCACACACAAACACATACACATGCTCACATGTGCATGCACTGATGAAATGGGCATGGCTCAGAGGGCGTGTCTGTGAGTTAATGAAGTGGGAGTGGCTCATGCAGCTGCACTGCAGGGAGAGGCGGAGCCCACCAGGGAGAGGCGTGTGACACAGGCCCCTGAGGGGCGGAGCCCACCACATGATTGACAGGATGTTCAAAAGCAGCAAAGAGCATCAGCGCATTCTTCTGGGCAATATAATACACACCAAGGACTCCACAGCAGAGCCAGGCATAGGACTGAAATAACTTAATCACATGCTCTAATCATGTCATCCCTGTTCGACAGACAATAAGAGGCATGCACGCCCATACACACGCAAAGATATGCATCCATCCTCACACACACAACCCACATTTAAGTGCTTTTTTTATAAGATAGCATTACCAATACCACTGGATACCTTTGTGTGTCGCAGGGTATCTCAGCCGCCTCCATTTTACACTGTATGTAATTCAGGCATTCTACAGTAAGACATTTATAGAGCGTATTATTTTGGGAGCAGGGAGTCTCTGTGTTATTATAGCCTCCATCTCTGTACTTAGAGAGGCTGATTGGAGGCCGACGTTGGGCTGGACTGGGTGGGTTCGGGGTGGGTGCAGAATGCAGGCCTGCGCTTCCCTTCTGGGTGCAGAGAGATCGCCTTTGATGTGTGTTTGGCGGTGAGGAGGAAAAACCCTGTCCCGTTTACAGCCTCCCACCCTCACAGCCACTCTCCTCTCTTCTCTCTCCCTCTTGTTCTCTTTCTTTCTCTCTCTCTTTCTTTCGCACTCTCTCTCTCTGTCTCTGTTCTCTCTCTGAGTTCAGTGTAAATCTGAGATTTTGGTGAAAATATTTCCCACTGCCCAGATTTAATTTGCGTCCTTCCTCTGAAAGTGCAGCTGCTGCTGTTGCTAAATTGGGGAGACCGAACAGTGCAATTACAGGCACAGAGCAGGAGCTGGAGATGTGGCTTGGGCTGTTTCTTTCTGCAAGCTGTCTGACCCTCCTCAGCCCTACTTTCACTCAGCCATCTTTCCCCAACACCAGCGTAGGGCCAAATGCAGTGTAGAGCCATCTAAGACTGAGGACCGTATGTGGTGAGGGCACAGTGAAATTAACCAGATATGCCGGTCTGTACTCTCAGCTTTGATCGCACTGTCGCCCCTCTGTTACTGTTCCAGTCTGGCGCAAAACTGATCAAGGGGCTTGACCAAGAAGAGTGCAGCGTCATTTGCAGACGTTTGGAACCTCTTGTAGTTAACAAAAACAGATGGTTGAAGGAACACAGGTGCTGGAGATGTGGTTCCACTCGTGTTTGTGGTAGAGGGCCATGATCAGTGCAGGATAACCGATCATAGAAGCCCAGCGGATGCATCAGCTCCTGCCTCCTCTCTGTCCTCCATTTCAAACTGCAGGAGGATTTCAGAGACTCCAGTGCTATTTTACACACCAAAGGTTTGCTGCCACAGAATTACTCAGTCACACCTTCTAATAAATGTCCATGTGGTACATCAAACTTCAGTGAGACGGTATCATCTAGAGGGACGGAGAAATTTCAGTGTTTAGAGGACAAAGCTGAGTATGTGTTGGGACTACTCTACAGTCTGTGTTATAACGTGTTATAATGCATTATAATGCAGTATGGGACATTTTGGACCATGTTCAGAATATCCATGTACCTACCATGAGTGATGACTGTAGCCAGATTAGACTGAAGCTTCAGTTCTGAGTTATTCTGACAGTCAGTGGATCTCAGGGCAGAGTGTGGTTTTGGGCAGGCTGGCTGCTACCGAAAGTGTACTTTGGTCTCATGATTCATTTTCTGGTGCCCGTTCAGTTAATGTTATCTCGCAATAATTTTTCCTTAACTTTGTTTAATTGTTAAATTAAGCCTTTAATTCTGATGTATTGTTGCCATATGTCCTAAATTAATATAATTGAATTATTTATCTCCTGCTCGCTGATAGCTGAGCGTTATCTTGCCTGTCGCCTTAAGCACACGCTTCAGCATGCATGCGCATCCACACCCCATCAAGTGTACTAAATGCGCCCATGGTTTAATAACGTGTTAGCCAAATTTCATGACTGCGTTGGCTTGGGCGCGTGTCTGCTTCATTCTTTCTATTCTTTTTATAACTTTAAAGAAAAAAAACCCTTTGCCAGTGCGCGCGCCTCTCTTTAATCGAAGTGGGGCGGGCCAAGACGCGGACTGTAATGCGATAGCAGCGCCGCTGTAATGCTATTACACGCACACAAGCGGCACGGCGGCCAGACAGATGCTGGAGAGCACGGGCAGCGCTGAGCGGCGGAGCGCGGTTACATGCATATGAGTAATATCTAAATCAAGAGGATCCCGGAAATTTTGGAGTCGCCACATGGGAGATCAGGTTCGGCTCTTTACCAGCGGGTGTTGTAGCGTTCTGATTGGCATTTTATTTCGGTTCTTGTGAATGGGCGGGCTCGGGAGAAGAGAGAGGAGAAAAAACCTCATGCCAGTGGATTTGGAGATAACCGAAAGCCACACTTCAGGTTTTTGCTGTAGGAAATCAATCCAGGAGACACACAACCAAGCGCTACGGAGCTACGAGAACCAATATTTTTTGTTTTAGCACATCTCCATATCAATCTGAAATACATGAACAACATAATTAAAGGACGACCGATTCTAAATATTCACTGTAAATAAATCGGTATGGCGTGTTCGAATGTTGGGAATGAGCAAAGAACTGAAATGTAACTGATTCTGTCCAAGAAAGGGGAAAGCTGAGAACTGCAGCAGCGTGACTTTTCTGGACCTGAAGCCACTAACAGAGTTACGTTGGATAGCCGTGCTGTTCTTACAACAGAAAAAAAACATTTGGTTTGGCCCCGAGGAGACTTGGACAGCAAGTTCTCTTCAAAACCTGAAGGGTGAAAATACACCCAACAAGATGGATATATTCACGTCGGTGTTTGGATTGTTACTAGCATTTTGTTCAACATTCAGTGTGCAGGGAAATGACGGTGAGTTTTTTTCTGAAGTTGGTTTGCAATTTTCCCGTCACGGTTGTTTTGCAATGATTTTGTCTGAAGTAAAATATTTGCAAACTTGCCGTTTCGCAAATGATAAACAGATTTAGTTGGCAGATTACAGTGTTTTGAGTATACCGTGTGACGGACCTCGTCCTATTGCCTAATAGTTTTATTTCTCTGATTCGATTGGAAGATCCCTTGTTTCCTAAGTGTAAATGAGTCCCTTGTGTTTTATTAACAAAACTGTCACATTAGCACATCTTATAAAATGTTTTTTGATATTCTTACGATGTTGATGCCACTTAGATGCGGTGTTTAATATTCCACTGATGTACTCAATTTAACGCAAATATTTCCACACTTAACGGTTGAAAGTATTGAAAGCTTGTTGTAGTGAAGGGCTACCGCCTGCGGCTTGCTCGTCAACCCGTGTAGCCAAGTATCCCTGGTCGGGAACTTATCTTTATTTCTTCACGTAGACTATGTCCACGCATGAGAGGGCTGCTGTACGCCACCCCCCGCTCAATATACTGCTATGTTGCTACTTAATCCATACTTCAAGGTTGGTTTTGAAATCCCCTTTTAATAATCCTTATGTTCTCTAAAAGTGGGGCATTTGTAAAATGATTATCAGCCGTGGGTTTGGCGAGTGTATGATTTACAAACAGATTTTCATCATGCGAAGCCTTAAGCCTTAATATAAGATGCGTTCTTATACATGAGGTGACAGTTCTGTGGCATTTTGTTTATGGCATAGCCTATTTGTTCAAATTTGGCCTATCTGTTTAAATCCAGAACAGCCCGTAATTCTTTAGAATTTTGCATGGATAAATATGACTCAATCTCCAAATAAAGGAGAATTATTTTGACAGGATATCGTTAACAAAACAGTAATTTCCGATCATCTGTTATTTTGCAACCGTAAGGGTGCATAGTTGTAGCTGAAGATTGGGGCAGTGTGATTTATCCCTACAGAATTTCAGTGTCAGATGATTAAGTATGCCCCGTGATTTCCATTGTAATTTAAATGAAAGTAGTAGTTCGAGGGCTAATTTTACCGTTTCACCTCTTTTTTCCAAATACCCATACAAGGTGACAAGTTCATTTTCCGTGGGTGGGGTGGCGGTGTTGATGTTGCTTATGTTTCAGTAGGTGTAACCGCGAAGGCCTTAAAATGAAAGGTTTAAAGGAGAAAATGTTTCAGTATAGTTTTCTGTACATTCCAGAACTTCAGTTCTTTTTAGAACGTTTTTCCTCGCTTCTAGCTCCAGTGGAGAACTGCATATAATAATAATAATAATAATAATAATAATAATAATAATAATAATAATGGATAATTTGCACAATGGACATGTGGCAGGCAACTTTTCAAAGAGTGGAGGTCAGTGAGCGTATGGGCTGCCTGAAGTCGATGGCTTCTGTCCGAAGTCCCTCATGAATAGGCAAGCTCACCGTGAGTCAGTAGTTGGCTGCTTTGAGCAAGTCCTACAGAACTCATGCCCTCACGATTGTTAATTGCTACACAAGGTGGGTATTAAGCTTTGTTTTCCCTGTATGAAGGAAGTCTTAATCTGCGTCTGTTTCGATGGAATTACTTTACTGAATC
This sequence comes from Albula goreensis, assembly GCA_022829145.1. Lineage (NCBI taxonomy): Eukaryota > Metazoa > Chordata > Actinopteri > Albuliformes > Albulidae > Albula > Albula goreensis. Next base: position 1,709,823 of record CM040745.1, on the reverse strand, counting down.
GGCATTACGCAATCCCGTCAAACAAATAAACGCAGCGGGGAAGGCGAAAAAGATAAACAATGACCAAAGTCTGACAAGTCTTTTCATTTCTTTCATAACCTCTTTATTTGTTTGATGTGGTGTGTGGATTACCTCCCTTAATGTTGTGCTAAATGTCCCACTCCTGATCAGGGTAGTTCTGTCCCGGGAGCTTCGTCTGGGTGACAGTTCTTTCGTGCGCCGGTGTAGTACCCTACTATTCCCGCTCCTCATTTTCTGCCAGTGGTGCTGTCAGCGCCTGATATTGAGCCTTTACTAAAAGAAATAGCAGAAAAGCTGTTAACATTCTTTTCAAACAATCGCCTCAAAAATAGATACAGAAATAGATATAAAATGATGAAAACAATTGAAACAGCGAGAGCTCATATTGCTGATAAGACAAGTTCACCCTGCACGACTGTACCCTCAGGGTTATTTTGAAATTGGGGTTATTTGGTATCTGTTTTTAGACATGGAACCCTTTCGAACGATTTTGTGTTCAATTAAGAATTTGACTCCGTCGTTGACGAGAGAAGATCAGTGCATTTTTCCGCGAAAAGCAAAATAAAACAACCGAATATCACTGTCTATCAGACACCCGACTTAATAATGGCAATGTTTTTAAATCTTATCTTGTCTTTCTGTCATTACGTGAAACGTGGGCACTGCTGTGTTGATTTGATATCGATGGCTTTGTCTACACACTAACTACGCACATCCTGTTACTGAAATGAAATAATCATGTTGATACAATTTTACAAAACAGGAAGGAGAACAAATTTGAGTCCAGACGTTGAGCTGAGACAGTTTACTCTGGTATGATTCACCCTCGTGAAACATGAATCTGCTCCCTTCTCCTTTGTGGCGCTGTCCGTCAGCGGCCGTGTCGGGCCAGGTACAGAGAGCAGGTCCAGACACCGGCTATCAGCACGCTGCCTCCTACGTGTAGATTTATTGACAAACTGGTGACACTGTCTGTCACCCACGGTCCTGGAACTCTGTGTGTGTCTCTTTGTGAGCTCGCTCGTGCGTGTGTGTGAGAGAGAGTATCAGGATGTGTGTGCGTGAGACTGAGTTTTACTGTGTGTCTGTGTATGTTTATGATGCGTGTGTGTGTGGGTAGTAGTGTGTGTGTGTGTGTGTGTGTGTGTGTGTGTGTGCACTGGATGGGAGAGGAGTTCTGGCTGCTAGCACTCTCTGCTAATGAGCAGCAGATGTGGATCTATTGAGTCTCTCAGCAGTCTGTGCTTCTCAGCTGCGCAGACACACAGCTACACTACACCCTCTCTCCTGCGCAGACACACAGCTACACCACACACTCTCTCCTGCGCAGACACACAGCTACACTACACCTCTCTCCTGTGCAGACACACAGATACACAACACCCTCTCTCCTTTGCAGGCACACAGCTACACTACACACTCTCTGCTGCACAGACACACAGCTACACTACACACTCTCTCCTGCGCAGACACACCGCTACATTACACACATTACACACACTCTCTCTCCTGCACAGCTACACTACACACTCTCTCCTGCAGACACACAGCTAAACTACACTACACCCTCTCTCCTTTGCAGGCACAAGCAGACAGACACACAGCTACACTACACACTCTCTCCTGCGCAGACACACAGCTACATTACACACACTCTCCTGCGCAGACACACAGCTACACTACACTCTCTCTCCTAAGCAGACGCACAGCTACACTACACACTCTGTCCTACGCAGACACACAGCTACACTATACCCTCTCTCCTGCACAGACACACAGCTACACTACACACTCTCTCCTGCGCAGACACACAGCTACATTACACCCTCTCTGCTGCGCAGACACACAGCTACACTATACCCTCTCTCCTGCGCAGACGCACAGCTACACTATGCACTCTCTCCTGCGCAGACCCTTGTGTGCGCAGACTTACAGCTACCGCTGCACATCCTGTTCCATGCCTCAGTCATATCCATTTTAAACACGTACACAGTACTCTCTGCATTACAATCCCTTTTTTGTGTGACTGCTGTGGAAAAAATGTACTTCCACACAAGAAAAAAAAAACATAATCTGTAAATCTGCCGAGTGCAAAACAAACATAACAAGGTCACATTTTACACCGGGACAGGAGGACTTTAATCCTACAAGCTGCGGAGAACAGTGGGAGACCGAAACGAGGAAGTGCTGGAACAGAGAGAAGTTAAAATGAGAGATTCGTACAGGGTGACATGCTGGGAGGATGAGGCGCTGAAATAAGCCCTATTAGCATGATATGCTTATAGATCATTAAAAACCTCAAACCCTACGGTGCTTTCGGATGTTTTGGACTCTATCCCAGATACTCAGGATCAGTAAAAACTAACCCCATAGCCATAAACCGCTTTATTCAGAACTAATTGTTCAATTTGTGCTGGCCATGATGCGAGGAATTAGGTACACAGTTTTTTTAAATAAAAATGGGAAGAATATGTCTCCGCATGGTGAAATTAGCTGTTTGTAACACTGAGGTTACGGGGCGTAAATTAGCCTGCCAAATTCATCAATATGATTCACAGGGTTAAAGAACATGTGTGCATGAAGTTGGGCGTTTGAAGCTAGCTGTGGAGGTGTGGTGTGAGGGCAGATAGGTGAGGATGTGATGTTTGGGTGAGCTGCTAAGTGTGAGGGCAGATAGGTGAAGATGTGATGTTTGGGTGAGCTGCTGAGTGTGAGAGCAGAGAGGTGAGGATGTGATGTTTGGGTGAGCTGCTAAGTGTGAGGGCAGATAGGTGAGGATGTGATGTTTGGGTGAGCTGCTGAGTGTGAGGGCAGAGAGGTGAGGATGTGATGTTTGGGTGAGCTGCTAAGTGTGAGGGCAGAGAGGTGAGGATGTGATGTTTGGGTGAGCTGCTGAGTGTGAGGGCAGAGAGGTGAGGATGAGAGGGCAGAGAGGTGAGGATGTGATGTTTGGGTGAGCTGCTGAGTGTGAGGGCAGAGAGTTGAGGATGTGATGTTTGGGTGAGCTGCTGAGTGTGAGGGCAGAGAGGTGAGGATGTGATGTTTGGGTGAGCTGCTGAGTGTGAGGGCAGAGGAGGATGTTTGGGGTGAGCTGCTGATGTTTGAGGATGTGGGTGAGCTGCTGCTGAGTTGAGGGCAGAGAGGTGAGGATGTGATGTTTGGTGAGCTGCTGAGTGTGAGGGCAGAGAGTTGAGGATGTGATGTTTGGGTGAGCTGCTGAGTGTGAGGGCAGATAGGTGAGGATGTGGTGTTTGGGTGAGCTGCTGAGTGTGAGGGCAGAGAGGTGAGGATGTGATGTTTGGGTGAGCTGCTGAGTGTGAGGGCAGAGAGGTGAGGATGTGATGTTTGGGTGAGCTGCTGAGTGTGAGGGCAGATAGGTGAGGATGTGATGTTTGGGTGAGCTGCTGAGTGTGAGGGCAGAGAGGTGAGAGGTGTGATGTTTGGGTGAGCTGCTGAGTGTGAGGGCAGATAGGTGAGGATGTGATGTTTGGGTGAGCTGCTGAGTGTGAGGGCAGAGAGGTGAGGATGTGATGTTTGGGTGAGCTGCTGAGTGTGAGGGCAGAGAGGTGAGGATGTGATGTTTGGGTGAGCTGCTGAGTGTGAGGGCAGAGAGGTGAGGATGTGATGTTTGGGTGAGCTGCTGAGTGTGAGGGCAGAGAGGTGAGGATGTGATGTTTGGGTGAGCTGCTTAGTGTGAGGGCAGAGAGGTGAGGATGTGATGTTTGGGTGAGCTGCTAAGTGTGAGGGCAGAGAGGTGAGGATGTGATGTTTGGGTGAGCTGCAGACACTGGATTGGGGATTGGGAGGCAGGGATTTGGGACCTGTGGCAGTCGATGTGGATGTGAGCATAAATATTTGGAGGAGTGGGTGCTATGTGTGTGAATGTGAATGAATATGTGTGTTGATTTATGGTTTTTGGTGCTGGGTGTGTGTGTGTTTGTGTGTGTGTGTATGTGGATGTAGGTGTGTGGTGTTTGGTGCTGGGTGGTGTGTGTGTGTGAGTGTGTGTGTAGGTGTGTGGTGTTTGGTGCTCGGTGTGTGAGTGTGTGTGTAGGTGTTTGGTGCTGGGTGTGTGTAGGTGTGTGTGTGTTGTGTTTGGTGTTTGGTTCTGAGTGTGTGTGTGTGTGTGTGTGGTGTTTGGTGCTCGGTGTGTGTGTGTGAGTGTGTGTGTAGGTGTGTGGTGTTTGGTGCTGGGTGTGTGTGTGTGTGTGTGTAGGTGTGTGTGTGTGTTTGGTGCTGGGTGTGTGTGTGTAGGTGAGTGGTGTTTGGTGCTGGGTGTGTGTGTGTGTGTAGGTGTAGGTGTGTGTGGGTGTGTGTGTGTGTGTGTGTGGTGTGTGGTGTTTGGTGCTGGGTGTGTGTGTGTGTAGGTGTAGGTGTGTGGTGTTTGGTGCTGGGTGTGTGTGTGTAGTGTGTAGGTGTGTGGTGCTGGGTGTGTGTGTGTGTAGGTGTAGGTGAGTGGTGTTTGGTGCTGGGTGTGTGTGTAGGTGTAGGTGTAGGTGTGTGGTGTTTGGTGCTGGGTGTGTGTGTGTAGGTGTGTGGTGTTTGGTGCTGGGTGTGTGTGTGTGTAGGTGTAGGTGTGGTGTGGTGCTGGGTGTGTGTGTGTGTAGGTGTAGGTGTGTGGTGTTTGGTGCTGGTGTGTGTGTGTAGGTGTAGTGTGTGTGGTGCTGGGTGTGTGTGTGTGTGTGTGTAGGTGTGGTGTTTGGTGAGTGGTGTTTGGTGGTTTGGTGCTGTGTGTGTGTAGGTGTAGGTGTGTGGTGTTTGGTGCTGTGTGTGTGTGTGTGTGTGTGTAGGTGTAGGTGGTGTTTGGTGCTGGGTGTGTGTGTAGGTGTAGGTGTTTGGTGTTTGGGTGTGTGTGTGTGTGTAGGTGTAGGTGTGTGGTGTTTGGTGCTGGGTGGTGTGTAGGTGTAGGTGTGTGGTGTTTGTGTGTTTGGTGCTGTGTGTGTGTGTGTGTGTGTGTAGGTGTAGGTGTGTGGTGTTTGGTGCTGGGTGTGTGTGTGTGTAGGTGTAGGTGTGTGGTGTTTGGTGCTGGGTGTGTGTGTGTGTGGTGTAGGTGTGTGGTGTTTGGTGCTGGGTGTGTGTGTAGGTGTAGGTGTGTGTGTGGTGTTTGGTGCTGGGTGTGTGTGTGTGTAGGTGTAGGTGTGTGGTGTTTGGTGCTGGGTGTGTGTGTGTGTAGGTGTAGGTGTGTGGTGTTTGGTGCTGGGTGTGTGTGTGTAGGTGTAGGTGTGTGTGTGTTTGGTGCTGGGTGTGTGTGTGTGTAGGGTGTGTGTGTGTGTGTAGTGTGTAGGTGTGTGGTGTTTGGTGCTGGGTGTGTGTGTAGGTGTAGGTGTAGGTGTGTGGTGTGTAAGTGTGTGTGTGTAGGTGTGTGTGTGTGTAGGTGTGTGTGTGTAGGTGAGTGGTGTTTGGTGCTGGGTGTGTGTGTAGGTGTAGGTGTAGGTGTGTGGTGTTTGGTGCTGTGTAAGTGTGTAGGTGTAGGTGTGTGGTGTTGGTGGTGTGTGTGTGTGTGTAGGTGTGGTGTGTGGTGTTTGGTGCTGGGTGTGTGTGTGTGTGTAGGTGTAGGTGAGTGGTGTTTGGTGCTGGGTGTGTGTGTAGGTGTAGGTGTAGGTGTGTGGTGTTTGGTGCTGTGTAAGTGTGTGGGTGTGTGACCGTGTTTTTTAAATGCTCTCTTTTCCTCCTTAGAGGTGGCATGTGGGGCTCGTCTTGACGCCAGCACCGCGGGGTACATCACCTCTCCGGGGTACCCCCATGAGTACCCCCCTCACCAGAACTGTGAGTGGGTGATCACGGCCCCCGAGCCCTCCCAGCGCCTCGTCCTCAACTTCAACCCCCATTTTGAGCTGGAGAAGCTGGACTGCAGGTGAGGATGGGGGGAAGACTGTCTTATCGCCTGCCTTGTACCTCTGTGCTATCTGATGCAGCCAATATTTCTTAATGCATCTCAGTGATGACAGATCTAAGGAGATTCAAACCACATTCAGTCATGTCATACCTCCACCATTTGCCCTCTGAGAGTATGACTAATATCTAAGCTGCAATATACCTATCGGGTGATCGCTACTGTACTTAGCCCTCTTCCCAGGCGGGAAGATCTCTGGCGATCTGAGATCCAAGGCTAATAGGGGAAGCGGAGCTGTTGAAATGGAGTTTAAGAGGTGGAGAGGAGAGGCTGGTGCTGCCTTATCAACGTTCTTAAAAATAGTACTTTTGGCTCATGAAATGGTGTGATTGTGAGGTGCCGTTTTGCCCTTCATTTAGTCTCACACTCAGGTGATGTGCTGTCGCTGCAGTAGAAGCGCAGAGGGTGTTACCTCACCTGAGATTCAGCAACACATCTACAACAACCAATTAACAAGTCATTAAAAGTTTTTAGGCTCAAGTGTCAGATTCATCGGGGTTTGCACTGCCCTCTGTTGGTCAGTGAAGGAAAATGCACGTGGGCAGTCTGACCAGTGTCACAGAAGGTAATCAATCAAGCAAAATGAGAACGCCGTCCTGTTCCCCCGTCTTTAACATCAGAGACGCACAGAGAGCAGTGCAAAAACAACCTTATCCAGTCTTCCACTCTCTCTGGAATCACTAGTTTGAGTCACACCCCCGGAGGATAAACCAGCGTGATAAGCACAGGCCGTGAAGCCCATCTCGGCTTGTCGTTCTGGGTGAGAGAGTTTGTTGATAAAGAGCTCCATCTTAGCTGAGCCTGTGACTGACACTGTGTCGTAGCGTTGCTTGCAAATACAGTTGAAAGCTAAGAGGCCGTGTTACACGGACCGTGGTGGAAAACATTAGCTAGCGAGTTGACGCTGACCCAGCTCAGCGCACCAGACACGATGACGGATCAGTCCAGGTGATAATATGAGTTATGGCCGCCATGGGCGCCATGACGATGGAGCTGAGAATGAGAGGAAGAGATGGAGAGAGTCAGGGCAGGGGAAGGATGAGGGGGAGGGAGCGGGGGAGGGGGAGGGGGAGGGAGCTGACAGCCCCCCCCCCCCACTCTGAACACACAGTGAATGGCAAACCAACCCACTTTGCACACAGGTGGCATCTTACCTGTAGGATACTGTGAGTGGAGGAGGCCAATGTGGGCTGATTTTATAGCAGGAAAACAAAACCCACAAAAAGCCGATGAAAAGGAGACTTTGCCTGAACCATCCTCTCAGATCCATCATCTGGATGTCATGTGCAGATCTGATCTGGTGCAGAGTTAAAAAATGATTCTTTAATTTTTTATTATTTTTGAGCAATTGCTTAAAATGCTGTATTGGTAAAGCTTAATTTGTGATCCTGAAAAATAAATAATAGAAGTAAATAAATAAATAACAGAAATAGAAACAAGTCTTTGAGAATCATTGTCCACCATTATAGATTTTCCCAATGAATAAGTTATGATTTCTGACTCAAATAACTGCAGTCCTGCTCCTGAACAGGGCTGTTATCCTACAGCGGAGGTTTTAACCACCAGTCATTGTGGTAATTGTAATGATAATAACTCATGCACCATGAACTTATCCCAGTGGGAATATTCAGTTATATTTCTGGATTGGAAACATTTTGGGAGATGCAGATTATACATGCTCAGAACAGGTCTTTTATTAATTTCATAAGTCTGGAATGAGAACTTCTCTTCATGGGTCAGATCCAAACTCAGACAATCCCTGTCTACCTTGCATGTTCCGGAAGCACCTGGACACAGGAAATGACCTTGTGTTCTGTCCAGAGGAATTCAAGGATGATGTATGCCTGAGAAAAAAAAAATCTGGATTTAATATTTCTTGTGATTGTGGTGAAAATATAGAGAAAGCTACAGTTATGCTTCAGCAGTGTCTATATTTTCAGCATTTGAAATACAGGACCAGTCAAACCATGCATAGTGATCTGTATTCACCTGGTGGGTTTATTTAAATTATTTAAACAGTGCGACATGTGTCTCAGTTATTGGCATAATTCCTGTGATGTGCCTGAGTGTTCCGTTGTGGAGGAAGGAGAAAAACGCTAAATGTTTCATCATTTGTTGTAGCTGTTGTTCCAGATGACTCTTGTATGTGCTCTCAGACGGCAGAAGTTTGAATAAGGAGGTCTGTCTGCGCTGTAAGTGTGTGTTTGGCGCCGGACGGTGCGTTCTCCCGGCCCTTCGCTCCACTCTGAGCGCTGTGATTGAGAGTGGAAGAGGCTATCTCGCAGCCTCTTGAAGGAACTGTCCCTGGAGAAACAAACAACATCTCCAGTTCCATTAGCAAACAGAACCACACACAAACAAGAAAATGGTTATTTATTCATTGTGTCGGCTGCTTTTTGTGGGCTCTGCACAATGGCCGAAAAATAAATAAATAAAAGATAAGGACCCACAATTAATAGGCTCGATGGTGCCATGTGCTTTTATGGTATGTCTGCTGTGCTGTGGCAGTTGTTATCACCCTGTACAAGAACATGACGCTGGTGTTTGATATCTGATTGTAGACTGTAACACTGCCGTTTGATATCCTATAATTAATACTGATGTTTGATATCCTTTAACAGGAGTGTTTGACATCCTGATAACACTGGCATTAAAACTCTCTCAGCTCTCCGGAGGCGGGTGGTGGTGGTTATGGCTAGGCCTCCTGTGATGGAGACTGTGGGTGGCTGCAGCCGTGTGTCCACAACAGATCCACACAGACTGGACCCCTGACCCCCGCTCGGACCATGCATTCCAGCCTCTGAACTCTGCCACCGCAGGGCCCGGGGGCCGCCCCCAAAAGAGCAGCTCTCTGTGGGGAGGAATATGGGGAGGGCTGGGGCCTGGAGGTCTGGGAGTGGGTAAGCATGTTTATATGTGGGTTTGGATGTTTTTAGGGATCAGCTCTGCTAGCTCTGCTAAGACACAGACTGAGATTGTAGGATGTGGACGGAATGCCAGAGCAGGCTAAATGTAGTTTATGTGACTGTAATGCCCCTTAAATGAGTATAGGTGGTCTTGACTCCATTTGCTCAGTTTCTTATATAGACTCTTGATAACTTTATTTACTTTTCTGGCTCTAGGCTTCCTGTAATGTGATTCGTGCATTGCTGATAACGGATCTGTTTGGTTTGGGTGGTTTATCATTTTACACACCCGCTTTATTGTGGGATTCGCCAGAAGTAGTAACTTACTTTATTTATTTAGTAAAGCACATCCTCTGAAATAAGGCAGCGTTGTACCACATCAGAGAGGGGGGAGGGGCTGCTCTGGCTCGCAGTTCTGAGGCCACAGATTGAGGCGTGACTGCAGATGCCAGCGTGGATAACTGGACGCTTCTGTGCTTTGAGAATATCTGGGTGTGATTATGAAGCTCGCAGGCTCACAGAGCTTTGTGTTTCTTGTAGAACATCTAAACATCTGAAGGACTGTGTGGCGATTGGTGTAATGATGGTTTATATTTAGCTGTGTAAATACGTGGGGGGTTTCCCCACCCCAGCCATGTATCATGGTGTCATAGAGCGACTCTCGGGCCCGCAGTAATTAATGAGCGCAGATAATCATGCATGGGACCGATGGCTCCAGGCACGCTCGGGTGACAGAGGTTGCTGTTGTGTCAGGCTCTGGGTCTCTCAGATATCGCGACACACTCGCTCCTCGCCCTCGCGCTAAAGGAGTGTGTCTAAAGGGTGAGAACACCGCCCCCGCACCGCCTGAGGTCCCGCGCTGCGCCGTCTTTGTGGCGCTGGGAGACTCCGCGAGCGTGACCGAGCCGCGCAGACTGGAGACAGACAGGAGAATGGGGTGCGGGGGCGGGCGCGGGGGGAACGCAGGCGAATTAAGAGCTGCCTCGGGGTACGGACTGCCATCAGTGGTGGCCGTTTAGCTGCGTGTTTGTAATCGCGTTCCGCAGAATGCAGACTGTGTCCGTAATCGCGTGCTCGCTCATTTTCACTATCAGCAGAAGGGAAGTCAGTGTTCTTTGGGAGGTCATGGCTCAGACTGGATATGAACGTGGGCGGAGAACTGGGGGCAGAGTTCTAAGGATGTAGTTTGAGTATTACGGATCCAGACCAGATACTACACTGAGTAGCATCCTATGTACCATCTGCTTTTATTTTTTTACTCACGAGTCATTTAAACTGCTGGATATGTACTCAGTTCAGGTCAAGTACCCTTAAACCCAAGGATACAACAAGTCTGCAAACTCTAAGCTACAAGCCCAGCTCCCTAACCATTACACTACACTGTAACCTCTGAGCTACAAGCCCAGCTCCCTAACCATTACACTACACTGTAACCTCTGAGCTACAAGCCCAGCTCCCTAACCATTACACTACACTGTAACCTCTGAGCTACAAGCCCAGCTCCCTAACCATTATACTACACTGCCACCAGTGTGGCTTGGCTATGATTCATGAGGTATAGACGTTCCGTAAATTTACGCCCCTGAAGGCCCCCGGAGAGTGATTTGGATGAGATCGTCATGGGGACGGTCATATGTTCTCTTTCTTGTGAATGGCAGCAAGTCTCTCTCCCCGCCTCACTTCCTCCATCCATCTGGTTAGTCATATGTGCTGAATAGAAATCATGCATCTTTATATATCTGTAATGTAATCTGAACTTTCTTGCTCTGCCAGAACATGGATATGAGCAATCCTTAGGTGTTAGTGGTTGCCTCTCTCTCTCTCACACACACACACACTCTCTCTCTCTCTCTCTCTCTCTCTCTGTTTTGCTCTCTGTCTCTTTGTCTCTTTCCCCCTCCATATGGAAATGCATGTACAGGTTTATCCTTCACTGTCAGAAAGATGAATCCAGTCTGCGCATTTTGTGCACTCAGTGTTAATAAGACTGTGGAGTTCAGTGTAATATCCTCCTCGCTTGTGTGAGTCAACCTTTAAATCTTTATTATTAGTGTAATAATATGAAATTCTCTTATGAATGTGGCTGTTTTTCTACTGTTATCCTTAATATTTGTGCGCGGTGGAGATCAGGGAGAACAGCCTGTGGTGTACATCTGTCCGATGGTCCGTCCTCTCTCTGAGCTCTCCCAGAAGCAGAGAGTCCGGGCAGTGACTCTCGCGGTGTAGACATGCGTTTCCCGCTCGGCTGAATGGATGAAGTCATTCATTAACTGGGGCTCGGCTTTGTTTTGACAGTCCAAATTATATTGAATAATCGTTTATTTTAAAATTCAGTTTGGTGAGACATTTGTCACCAGTTAAAGAAAGGGGACGTAAAATCAGCAGCAGATCAGACGCCGTTAGGGAGCCGTGAGACTGATGACTGTAGCTGGATTAGGCCTCCTCTTCCTCTGCCAAATATGACCCAGTTGTCCTCTCTGCAGCACAAACCTCCAGCCTCAGCCAGTAATGGCGCGGCTGGGATGTGAAGCTGAGGTTTTAACCCCTTTGGAGAAGGAGCAGGTCTGTATTCAGACCACAAAACAGCTCTGCTCTGTTGCTCTGTCCCCCAGCAGGGTGGACCCTGTCACTCTATTAGCATGCTGGCGCATGGCGAGGGGGAACAAAACTAATTCTGTTTGTTTTGGGTAAATAGCAGTTTCTGTGTGTCAGCCGGCTTAAGATAACATCCAGATGTGGAGTAGACTTTTTTGCTGAGTAAGTGACTTTGAGTGCTGTTTTGGTTTTTTCACTGGGCTCTTAACGTGTTTGAGGCCTGACTGGTTGCTGCAGTTTGGCGCTCTTAGATTCACACCCTGATCGGGGCTGGTGAGATTGTGTGTAGGGGCAGATTTCTCACCCTGATATTGGCTGGTTAGCGTGTGTATGTGCAGATTCTACACCCTGATATCAACAGGTGGGAGTGTGTTTGTAGATTTCATACCCTGATTGGGCCGTCAGAACCCCCTCCCTTCACAGTAAACAGAACTCATCGCTGGTGGAGTTCCTGGCATGATTGTTTTCGGCAAAGATTGAACATGGCGGCAGTTTCAACCTCTGGGGAATTTATTCAGACTACACCCACTCAATATTTCAAAGGAACTTAAAGCTTATTAGTGCACCCCCACCACCACCCCACCCTCACCCCATCAGGGCCAGCCTATAGGTTTCAGTTCAAGACGTTGTTGTTGTTTAATCTCATCTCTAGCATTCCATCCCGGCTCAAACACTCCAGAACACTCCGGAACACTCCGGAATCTTGAATAGGCAGAATCCAGGAAGCAGTAGGACAATACACATTAAGTCTACATACAGACAGTCATACAGGCACATCCATTCGGGTTCAGATTCATCAAAATCATATGTCCCAGAGTCAGAGTCAATGATGTACATATTGTAAGAGTCAGACACATTGTTGTAGATTACCCAGCACTCTCCACTCAGAGCAGCCTGTGTATGTCTTCTCCTCAGGTGTTCCTTGTGAAACAGCTGCACCGGTGTCCTGTGAAACGAGGCCAGTGCTGGCCGCTGTTAGCTGGACTGTGTGCCACTCGGACAGGCAGAAGTAGAGGCCTTTTGTACCACGGTGATTGGGTGTTAGTTTGTGACCTCAATCTGTGCTGGTTTCAGCCGAGTACCAAAGGTTAGCATGTGAAGTTACTGAGTGCTGGCTTTACACGGCTTCCAGGGTGCCAGGATGGTTTGGTCCTGGTTTCAACAGAGTTCTGGGTTTTTGTGTGACCTTGTCCTGTGCTAGTTTTACCCAACTACCAGCATTCTTTGTGACCTTGCTCTACTATGGTTTTATGAGAGTACCCCTGGTTTTGGTGTGACGTTGCTCTGTGATGGTTCCACCAGAGTACCAGGGACTGAGCTCGGTCTGCAGGGGAAACCTGACACTTGAAGGGAACATGCAGGTGTGAAAAAACAGAGGGTGAGAAAGGCAATTAACAGCCGGCTGTGGGGGTGAACACAGACACCGGCCTGGCCGTGACAGACATGCTCCCCAGAGAACCTTCTGCTGTCACCCGCCAAGGGAGATGCTGCCCCATGTTTACACAGGCTGAGCGGCCTGAGAGAGAGAGAGGGAGAGAGAGAGAGAGAGAGAGAGAGGGATGGAGAGTGAAAGAGGAAGAGAGAGAGAGGAATGGAGAGAAAAAGAGGAAGAGAGAGAGAGGAATGGAGAGTGAAAGAGGAAGAGAGAGAGAGGAATGGAGAGTTAAAGAGGAAGAGAGAGAGATAGGAATGGAGAGAGAAAGATTAAGAGAGAGAGATAGGAATGGAGAGAGAAAGAGGAAGAGAGAGAGATAGGAATGGAGAGAGAAAGAGGAAGAGAGAGAGTCAAAGAGAGAGATGAAAGTATGTATATGCATGTAATTCTTGTTCATATGATTGTTTTTAAACATTTATTTACTTGTTTTTCTCAGCAGCACATTGCTATTTGAAATGCCAATAAAGCACGATTTGAATTTTGCAGAGAGAATTGATTGCATTGTTGGTGCTGCTGTGAGACGGTCTTATTAAGACGCAGCCCCAGGAAGTGTTGTTGTGTTGTGAGCTGTGCGGCTCTGCAGAAGCGCAGGGAACGAGGGAAGAGAGCGACAGCTGATTTCCCATAATAACAGAAATAAACACTGAAGTCCCAGGTCCTAGAGGACACAGAATAATTGCCCATCGTCCTTGGAGAGGACCAGATATACACAGGTCTGTCAGTGCGGTTTATTATGGGCTGCCACGACTGGAGGGACATTGAGTGGCATACACATTCACACAAGCCACCCCAACCACTTCAGGTCTAAATAGCCTGGCACGGCCTTCTGGGGAAAACAGAAAATGAAAAACGAAAGTTCTCAGAGCGATCAGCCTCTGGACAGGGCGTTCACACGGCCATGTCTGCGCCCGGCTGTGAGATGCTTGTTTTAATCAGGGAGGTAAGGAAACAGGAGGCTCGATTTCCACACCTACCATCGCAGTAGAAAAGTTCTGTGAACATTCATGACGTTGTGATGGCACGTAAAGCGGTCATCACATGTTGCATTTTGTGCAGTTAGTCTATCTGAATGGGGGTTGCAGTCTACCTGTACTGACGGTAAGGGCAGGGCAGTGTGGCAGGGGGGGGACTGGTCCTTGTTTAGTCTAATCAGCTGTCAGTTGTTCCGCTAAACCCCAGTGTAGTAAAAGTGTCTGCTAACTCCATTGTAGTCCAGGGGTAGTGATAGATGCGCAGGTTTTTGTTCTAACCCCTGCGTATATGTGTATGTATGTGATTCCCATAATAGAATCACACTTGATTCCCATAATGGTACTGATAACCTGTTCACCAGGTGCTGGGTTAGAATGAAGAGTCTCTTGGAGCAGGGTTTCCTCCCTCTGCTCCAGGCTCTCTGGTCAGTGCAGTCAGTCCGTTCTGTGTGTTTCTGTGGCGCTTAAAGGTAAAAGTCATGGCCGCACAGACAGGTCCATGCAGCCCATCTCCAGTCCCGGGGAGGATTGTTGCCGTGGAGATATCCAAATTAATTGGGGGAGCGCAGATGAGCGTGAGCCAGTGGGGTAGATCAGACCCGCTGCTGGAGCCCCCCGCTGTTCCCCTGGACCCCAAACAAAAGGACACAGACGCTGTCCTCCGGCTGCCGGGCGCTGCTGCGCTGCTGGCGTCGCTACAGAGCCGCACAGAACAGGAGCTCAAACGGCAAGCGCGCACCAGGCCTGGCACAGTCCGCCACACAGCGCGGTCCTTCAATCAAACTCTGAGTCAGATATGCTTTATTGGCATGACTGATGAAGGGAAGGCCATGGTGCCAAGGCAATGAAGAAAAGTAAGTGCATAATAAATTTAAAAGTAGAAATAATGCAGAATAATGTAGAAAACAGTCATAAATCGAATGAAAGGAGCTGACTGGTTACTCTGTCTGCCAGTGTAAGGCGAGTTACTCACTCCCAATCGCTAAGTGTATAACACAAGGGTGAGGAGGTGTCACACCTTGGTCTCCTGTCTTCAACCTCCGATCTGCAAAATTAAGGCGGGAAATGGACAGGAAGCTTCCAGCACAAACTGGAGCATACTCAGATGCAGCAAGGATGGTGCAGTGCATGCTGGGAGCAGGAGGCACCGCCGTGGTTTCATAGTGTGAGAGCTGCTTTATCTCCATGTCTCAGCGCTGAGGATGTTGCAGTGCTGTTGAGGCCTTAGGAAACATTCTTGATTTGGAAAATCCCACTGCTGTGAGCCGAGCTGGACTCGGTCATTCCCATCAGGTGGCCACGGTGCCTGTTAGTCTGTGTATTTCATTGCAATGCAAAATGTCTTCCTGGTTTGACGGACCAAATTCTGTGAGGTAAACAAGAAATGTGAAAACTCACCCACATGTGAAATGTGACCACATCCAGGCAGCTTCTCCACCAGGGACTGAAATGTTCACCAGTGAAGGGCCAAGTGCTGTTAAATGTTTTTAGAGCTAATCGCATTTGACTTGAGTACATTGATTGACATTGGCTCATTTTAGACCCAGCGCTTCACCTGGGTTTCTGGGTGCTGTCACACAAGCGCACCTCGAGCCCTCCGTGATAGCCAGCTCCCCTCGTTGTCTCTCAAACTCGGTCATGTGCAATCTAGGTTGGAAATGCTAACCCAGCCATGTTTTCCCAGTGTTTTCCCCCACAAATTGAGAGGAACCCCACAGGCCCCGCCCACTGATCAACATAACCCCATATGATTATGGAGATTCACTGCAGTGACCATGGTTACACTATTAATGATGTAGTTTATTATTGCAGAGCAAGCTTTTCAGGTGCACTGAGGTTTGAGGGCTGTTTGTGGCAGGTGTGACTCCACCGTCCCGGCGTTTTACTGCAGGTTTACGACCCACTCAGCCTGAGTCTGTTAAAATCACCCGAATTAGCATGACAGTAGAGCGAGAACGGCACCACTTTGCATCCAATTGTCTGTTTATTTGCTTCAATAGACTTTCATCCTTTGTTGTTTTTGTCCATGTTATGACTAGCGCTTTCATTCCGGGTTTTTCAAAGGCAGGGGTGAAAACACAGCAGGCTGTCATTGGCCGCTCACTGTGAACAGAGACCCCTAAAACACACCGCTTAACTTCCTCGTTATCATTGTTCAGGGTTGCCGTTTGTTTTAATTCATGCAGACAGTCAGTGCCACACCAAGTGTTAGATTTTTATTATGGTTGTTTGTTCCACTCTCACTGTTGGTGATGTCAGAGGTCCATTTGAAAAGAGGGAGGAAACCCTGTAATGGGAGCAGAAATGGCTGAACTCTCAGGAGAAACTGAGATCTCCCAACAGACCGGAGACTTCCATGATCACACAGGACAGTGGGATAGTACCATAGGAACAGAGCAGGACACCTGTCTACGTGTTCCTCTCTAAATGACTGTAATTAGTTTGTTTTATTCTTCTTTTTGCAAATGAATCTCCAAATTTCGACTGCTGCCATCTTGTGAAACCTGTTTTCAGCTTTTTTCTTTCATTTATGAAATGGATGCATCTCTCTTCCTCTCTGGGGCAGGTATGACTTCATCGAGATCCGGGATGGGAACTCCGCCTCCGCAGAGCTGCTGGGGAAACACTGCAGCAACATTGCCCCTCCCGCCATCATCTCGTCAGGCCCTGCCATCTACATCAAGTTCGCCTCTGACTATGCCCACCAGGGGGCCGGGTTCTCTCTGCGCTACGAAATCTTCAAGACAGGTAAGAATGATGGAAAGAATCTGGACAAATTGGAATTGTGGGAAATGTAGTCTTGGAAGTGGGTGTGTCTTCAGCAGAATATTGGTGAGGTTACTTAGGGGAGGAGCTTACTCTGCATATTCCATGACAACCTCACATGAAGTGAGTCAACTCACACTCCTTATTGTCTTTCACGCCTTAGCAGCCTGGGTATCTATGCATCACTGTATCATTGCCTCCCCTCCTTTGAGCTGTGATTGGCCGTTGAAAGTGGGGCCAGCTGTCCCATTGGTCAGCGGTGGCCTCAGTGTCTGCTGGGCTGCATTTGCCTGGTGTTTTTAGAGCGGTGTTGTGTTGCACAGAATGTGTGGGAGATGTGACCCCATGTGACCCCCCCGACCCTGGCCTGCTGGTGCAGGGCGCCACGGTCCGTGATCTGTCTCCCCTCAATGCAGCTCGCCTAGACGCCTTAAAACTCATTAACATCAAGGGACAGAGCCGAGAAAATAAACAGATTTCTGTGGAGAAAAAAATCTGTTTTCAACCCTGAGAAGACATTCCTGGAATGCCTGTTTAATTGGGTTCTGATCTCATTACCCAGGGGAGGAGGGGGGAGGGTGAGGGGGATGGGAGCATTACAAATACAATGCTTTTAGTTGAGTGGTCAGAACTCTTGTTTTTGTGGTAGTGGGATGGGGGGGTTTGAGCTGGAGACCACAGAGATCGAGGAAGGGACACAGAGGGAGGTTGAGCCATACCTGAGAGAACGGCCATTTTATGATCATCATGAACTGAAGATTAGGCAGAGTGTCTGTATCAATCATAAACTGAGGAAAAGGATTTTACAGTTTCAGAACTGCTCAGCTTTAAAGCAGCTACAGTGCTGCAGCATTAACGTGTATCTTATAAACCGCTAACAGCGCTGTGGCTCGGGGAGCTGAGAGTGTGGTTACCGTGGAATTAAACAGGCCTGGATATACTTTAGTGTGTGTGTGTGTGTGTGTGTGTGTGTGTGTGTGAGTGAGTGAGTGAGTGAGTGAGTGAGTGGTGAGTGAGTGAGTGAGTGAGTGAGTGTGTGTGTGTGTGTGTGTGTGTGTGTGAGTGAGTGTGTGTGTGTGTGTGTGTACGTGTGTGTGTGTGTGTGTGCGTGTGTGTGTACGTGTGTGTGCGTGTGTGCGTGTGTGTTCATCTATCAGCACACAGTGTACTATGTGTTTAGCAGTGACATCCTCTTTGACAGTGTCTGAGGATTAGAGAATCACCTCTATAGCCCCTCAAACATTGTTATTTGTTTTACATGTCAGACGTCTGCCAAATGTGTGAAGGCCGATGTTTAGGAGTTTAGGGGAGGGGAGAGGCCGGGGTCTACAGAGAGCAGCTCCGGTTGTTTTTATGATGTTGTGTAGGCCGACTGCTTTGAAGGCTGCGCTCAATGCCTCCTAGACAAATCCACAGCTCGCCCCTCTGTGGAAGAAAAGCTGCAATCATCTTCATCCTCTTCCTCTGTGACCGGAAATCAACGCCCCGCTTTTTGCACCCCAGCCCTGTGGCGCCTCTGAATGTTGTATTTTTATTGCAACTTTGGCTGCAGAGTTTTCTAATTTACAGCCTTTGGCCTGTCAACGGCTTTTCATTTACTCAGGACTGATGGCAGAGTGCAGTGAAATTACTTCTCACTGAAAACGGCTTTTCTCTTTCTCTCTCTTAAATGTAGCCACAGAAAACATTATTTCTAAAACCAATGATTTACAGAATTACCTCATTCGTGGACTATGGACGTTTACTGGTGTAAGATCCAGATAAGTCAAACAAACAGAAACCTAAATGGGCAGATTATGCCTGCTGGTGACATCAGGGAGTTGAAAACCTAAATCATCACTTTGGATAAGAGGCACCTGCTGAAAGCATGTAATGTACTGTGTACTATGAATGGGCACAGCTATAGTATGCTGCCAGTGACTCACTGCACCAATCACTGCTGGGCAAAATCGGTGGAGGTATTCAAGCAAGTCTGTGATTGGCAGCCCATGGTAGCTCCGCCCAGAATTGGGTTCCCATGACTACTGCCCACCCACTGTCTCTCAGCATGTAGCAAGTGGACACATATCTCTGCTAGGATCATCAGGTTACCCCCCCCACCAGCACCCTGCCATTTACACGTAAATTGTAGTGATTCACCATATGCTTTTAATTCAAAGCCACTTTCAGGATGTGCTTTGGTTCGACAACAGAAGTCCAATAGCATCAGATTCATGAGTTATGAGATGATGCATGGAGTGCTGGAAAAAAGGAAAAAAAACTTTAAGGGGAAAACTCCAGTAAAACATGGCAGAATGGGTTTCCTTCAGGGTACATCAGGGTTTTACGTGTAATTCGTGTATTTCTCCTGTGTTTCTATCTCTCTTCTATCTATCTCTGTCTCTGTCTCCTGCAGTTCACCCTGACTGCTCAGCACTCTTCTCGAGTATCCAGGATTTGTAAATATTTACATGCTTTCCTTCTTTCATCGTTTGGCCCTGGCCACCGAACCTCTGCTTAAAGATTCATCTTTTCAGTTTTTCACTTTCAGGCATTCTGCCAAAACAACATTATTTATGTCAGAATGAAAATAAGAATATGGAAGCCGGAATACGAGTACACGCAGGGTGAGAACCCCCATATAAGGCAACAAAATGATCTCAGAGGCCTCAAAGTAAGGTCACTTTTATTTACAGCCGTTTGCAAATCGGTTTTGTAGTTGGATCTGAGGCTGGTGTGATGGTGGTGCCGTCCAGTAAGCCACAGAATCTATTGCTCCAGAGTGGATCTGGCTCCACAGGGGGGCCCTGTAGCGGCGGGAGTTCTGGTTCACCTGGTTCATGTGGACCCAGGATTTGGCTGCTCTCTCCTGCGCTGCAGCATAAAGGGGTGGGGGGAGGACCCTAGCTCACTCTGCTGGCAGTGCATTTTTATGAACCTACAAAATGTTTCAAACAGAATTCCAATTCATATTAAGAGCTTTTCTGTTGGGCCTCCGTCCCGGTTTTATAATTCAGGGAGTGCCACAGGCCAGTATTTCACAGCTACGTACTACCACTGGAAATAAGACCAGACCTAGCCAGGCTTTTATTGGTGTTTGTTGGTTTCTTTGCAAAAAAAAAAGCCATACGTATTCATTTTCGAGCATTTGTTTGGCCGTCTCAAACCCCTGAAGCATTCATTTCCAACCCAAAGCAGGTCCAGCAGATTCATTGTTTTGTAATTTTGTTGTCTGTGGGAACGCTGTGCCTGTTTGC